>WNWK01003471.1:150000-162500 GCA_009830355.1 Cherax destructor | reverse complement strand
TCTTGTGGAGCACTGATTATCACCCCAGTCTTGTGGAGCACTGATTATCACCCCAGTCTTGTGGAGCACTGATTATCACCCCAGTCTTGTGGAGCACAGATCATCACCCCAGTCTTGTGGAGCACAGATTATCACCCCAGTCTTTTGGAGCACAGATTATCACCCCAGTCTTGTGGAGCACTGATTATCACCCCAGTCTTGTGGAGCACAGATTATCACCCCAGTCTTGTGGAGCACTGATTATCACCCCAGTCTTGTGGAGCACTGATTATCACCCCAGTCTTGTGGAGCACTGATTATCACCCCAGTCTTGTGGAGCACTGATTATCACCCCAGTCTTGTGGAGCACTGATTATCACCCCAGTGTTGTGGAGCACTGATTATCACCCCAGTCTTGTGGAGCACTGATTATCACCCCAGTCTTGTGGAGCACTGATTATCACCCCAGTCTTGTGGAGCACTGATTATCACCCCAGTCTTGTGGAGCACTGATTATCACCCCAGTCTTGTGGAGCACTGATTATCACCACAGTCTTGTAGAGCACAGATTATCACCCCAGTCTTGTGGAACACAGATTATCACCCCAGTCTTTTGGAGCACAGATTATCACCCCAGTCTTGTGGAGCACTGATTATCACCCCAGTCTTGTGGAGCACAGATTATCACCCCAGTCTTGTGGAACACAGATTATCACCCCAGTCTTGTGGAACACAGATTATCACCCCAGTCTTGTGGAACACAGATTATCACCCCAGTCTTGAGGAGCACAGATTATCACCCCAGTCTTGTGGAGCACTGATTATCACCCCAGTCTTGTGGAGCACAGATTATCACCCCAGTCTTGTGGAGCACAGATTATCACCCCAGTCTTGAGGAGCACAGATTATCACCCCAGTCTTGTGGAACACAGATTATCACCCCAGTCTTGTGGAGCACAGATTATCACCCCAGTCTTGTGGAACACAGATTATCACCCCAGTCTTGTGGAACACAGATTATCACCCCAGTCTTGTGGAACACAGATTATCACCCCAGTCTTGAGGAGCACAGATTATCACCCCAGTCTTGTGGAGCACAGATTATCACCCCAGTCTTGTGGAACACAGATTATCACCCCAGTCTTGTGGAACACAGATTATCACCCCAGTCTTGAGGAGCACAGATTATCACACCAGTCTTGTGGAGCACAGATTATCACCCCAGTCTTGTGGAACACAGTGTTAGCAGGGATCTGCTTCTGTGTCTATCTGCTACCTACCTGCCAAGCAGGTGTCTGCCTGTTTTATTCTTCAGTGAGATAGCTTTATCCCTCAGTGAGATAGCTTTATCCCTCAGTGAGATAGCTTTATCACTCAGTGAGTTAGCTTTATCCTTCAGTGAGTTAGCTTTATCCTTCAGTGAGATAGCTTTATCCTTCAGTGGGTTAGCTTTATCATTCAGTGAGTTAGCTTTATCCTTCAGTGAGTTAGCTTTATCCTTCAGTGAGTTAGCTTTATCCTTCAGTGAGATAGCTTTATCCTTCAGTGAGATAGCTTTATCCTTCAGTGAGATAGCTTTATCCTTCAGTGAGTTAGCTTTATCCTTCAGTGAGTTAGCTTTATCCTTCAGTGGGTTAGCTTTATCCTTCAGTGAGATAGCTTTATCCTTCAGTGAGTTTGCTTTATCCTTCAGTGGGTTAGCTTTATCCTTCAGTGAGTTAGCTTATCGTAGAGTAAGTCATCTCTATCGTGAGATTACAAAGTGGATAATTATGTTGATCTCTCCCAAGTCATTACATCAACATTCTCCCTCTTCTTAGTCTCATTAGTTAAAGTGCATCACGAATTATATATTCGCATTCCGATTAGCTGAAAATGACTTATATATATATATATATATATATATATATATATATATATATATATATATATATATATATATATATATATATATATATATATATATCTTAAGCTCAAGTACTTTCACAGTTGTGAGTG
This sequence comes from Cherax destructor, assembly GCA_009830355.1. Taxonomy (NCBI): domain Eukaryota; kingdom Metazoa; phylum Arthropoda; class Malacostraca; order Decapoda; family Parastacidae; genus Cherax; species Cherax destructor. Next base: position 160,523 of record WNWK01003471.1, on the reverse strand, counting down.
CGTCATCAGGAGCTATGCAGTGTTGCAAGAGTAGTGGTGACACTATCCAGCCAGCTTCTGGTGAGGATACTGTCACCACTTATTTCCACCTTATTTCCTCTGTTGCTACTCTTGCAACATTGCATATCTCCTGATGACGCACTGAGACGTGTGGAAGTACTGGAGGTGAAGATTGGCATCCCCCGTTGCTTGTGTGTGTGTGTGTGTGTGTGTGTGTGTGTGTGTGTGTGTGTGTGTGTGTGTGTGTGTGTGATTGTGTGTGTGTGTGTGTGTGTGTGTGAGTGTACTCACCTATTTTGTACTCACCTATTTGTGGTTGCAGGGGTCGAGTCATAGCTCCTGGCCCCGCCTCTTCACTGATTGCTACTAGGTCCTCTCTCTCCCTGCTCCATGAGCTTTATCAAACCTAGTCTTAAAACTATGTATGGTTCCTGCCTCCACTATGTCGCTTTCCAAGCTATTCCACTTCCTGACAACTCTATGACTGAAGAAATACTTCCTAACATCCCTTTGACTCATAGGAGTCTTCAACTTCCAATTATGACCCCTTGTTTCTGTGTCCCCTCTCTGGAACATCTTGTCTCTGTCCACCTTATCTATTCCTCGCAGTATTTTATATGTCGTTATCATGTCTCCCTAACCCTCCTGTCCTCTAGTGTCGTCAGGCCGATTTCCCTTAACCTTTCTTCGTAGGACAATCCCCTTAGCTCTGGGACTAGTCTTGTTGCAAACCTTTGCACTTTCTCTAATTTCTTGACGTGCTTGACCAGGTGTGGGTTCCAAACTGGTGCTGCATACTCCAGTATGGGCCTGACGTATATGGTATACAGAGTCTTGAATGATTCCTTGGTGAGGTATTGGAACGCTATTCTTAGGTTTGCCAGCCGCCCGTATGCTGCAGCAGTTATCTGATTGATGTGTGCCTCAGGAGATGTGCTCGGTATTATACTCACCCCAAGATCTTTTTCTTTGAGTGAGGTTTGCAGTCTTTGGCCACCTAGACTATACTCTGTCTGCGGTCTTCTTTGCCCTTCCCCGATATTCATGACTTTACATTTGGCAGGGTTAAATTCAAGTGTGTGTGTGTGTGTGTGTGTGTGTGTGTGTGTGTGTGTGTGTGTGTGTGTGTGTGTGTGTGTGTGTGTGTGTGTGTGTGTGTGTGTGTGTGTGTGTGTGAGTGTGTGTGTGTGTGTGTGTGAGTGTGTGTGTGTGTGTGTGTGTGTGTGTGTGTGTGTGTGTGGAGTGTGTGTGTGTGTGTGTGTGTGTGTGTGTGTGTGTGTGTGTGTGTGTGTGTGTGTGTGTGTGTGTGTGTGAGTGTGTGTGTGTGTGTGTGTGTGTGTACAAAATAAGTACACTCAAGTCAGAGTGCTGACTTATAAGGGTTAAGAAGGTTCAGTCAGAATGTATTCCTGGAGAGCGTCACATTTCAGACCAACAGAATTCAGGCTTCACACGTTTCAGACCAATATATTTCAGACCAGCACATTCCATCCTGCAGCTTTCAAGTTTGATACATTCCTGACCAGAGGAATGCTTTAAGTTTCAAGCTTCCAGAGAGAGAGAGAGAGAGAGAGAGAGAGAGAGAGAGAGAGAAGAAACAGGCCGGAGATTCAAAATATGCTAAGAATATCAACATTGCAATGTGTGGAGAGTTGGGCCTTGATGACTCAGTCGCTGGTGACCTGAGGTGACCTAGCAAGGTGACTTGCTGTAGGTGACCTGGTCCCCTGTCCCGCTGGTGACCTTGTCCCCCATCCCGCTGGGGACCTGCAGCAAGTGACCTGTAATGACCTGTGCAAGTGACCATTTGAAGAGATGCACATGGCAGGTGACCTGAGAGAATGACCAGGAAAGAGTACCTAAGGAATACTGACTGGAACAATTCAGTAGCTGGAACAATTCCCCATCTGGAACAATTCCCTGTTTGTAGCAATTTCATAGGTGGAACAATTGATAACTAACTCACAAATTGAAGTTTAGGGTGAGAGTGTTTGTGTTGGTCCTGGACCCACCTAAACCTTGTCTGCTTTCATCTTTAATTTGTGAATTACTTGGCAGAGAGAGAGAGAGAGAGAGAGAGAGAGAGAGAGAGAGAGAGAGAGAGAGAGAGAGAGAGAGAGAGAGAGAGAGAGGTGTACCTGGGTATTACTGTTGATGTCAGGTTTCTCAGTGATAAAGTGGTTTTTCAACCTAACTTAGAAGAACAGAAAGCCAGCATGTGAAACTAACTTTACTGTTGATGCTGTTGTTGCTGTTGATGCTATTACTGTTGTTACTGTTGATAATGCTGTTGATTCTGATGCTGTTGTTGCTGTTGTTGATGCTGCTGCTGCTGGTGTTGTTGCACTGGCTGTTGCTGCTGTTATTGCTGCTGCTACTTCTCACTAACTGCTGCTTCCCTCGTAGCTTTCCTAGCGTGCAGCAGCTATAAATTGTGCAGCATCCGGTACAGAAACAGCATCAACTTGAAGTTCACCAGTATTCCTTCACCAGAACTTACCTTCACAAACATCTATACAATACACAGTGTAAGTTGTACGTTAAAACACTGAGAGATGTGCATGTACACTGTTATGTGAGCCAGCTGGCGGCTCGAGAGGGTCTGACTATCTAATTTCTCCCATACAAGACAACACAAGAAAGATGGAACACTCCAGCAAGCTTACTGGCCCATGCGAGGCAGGTCCAAGTCTCCTACCGGCTCAAGCCAATGCCCCAACCTAGTCAGGTCAGGTTACATCCACTTAAGGAAGAAGCACGGCATCAGACCTACTAGCACAAGCTAGTCAGGTCCAACTCACACCCACCCACACCCACTCATGTATTTATCTAACCTATTTTTAAACCTACACAAGGTTTTAGCTTCTATGACGGTACTCAGGAGTTTGTTCCACTCATCCACAACTCTATTACCAAACCAGTGCTTTCCTATATCCTTCCTGACTCTGAGGTAATTGAGAGGTCAGAGAATTTAAAAACTCTCGTTTTTAACCTGGTCTCTTTAAACCCGGACCCCACTGGTCTTGATTGAAAGTGACCTCAGCTGCCTGAGATGACCCGGACCCACTTGTCTTGGTTGAACGTGACCTCAGCTATCTGAGATGACCCGGACTCACTGGTCTTGGTTAAAAGTGACCTCAGCTGTCTGAGATGACCCGGACCCACTGGTCTTGGTTAAAAGTGACCTCAGCTATCGGAAATGACCCGGACCTACTGGTCTTGGTTGAAAGTGACCTCAGCTGTCTGAGATGACAAGGACCCACTGGTCTTGGTTGAAAGTGACCTCAGCTGTCTGAGATGACCCGGACCCACTGGTCTTGGTTGAACGTGACCTCAGCTGTCTGAGATGACCCGGACCCACTGGTCTTGGTTGAAAGTGACCTCAGCTGTCTGAGATGACCCGGACCCACTGGTCTTGGTTGAACGTGACCTCAGCTGTCTGAGATGACCCGGACCCACTGGTCTTGGTTGAACGTGACCTCAGCTGTCTGAGATGACCCGGACCCACTGGTCTTGGTTGAAAGTGACCTCAGCTGTCTGAGATGACCCGGACCCACTGGTCTTGGTTGAAAGTGACCTCAGCTGTCTGAGATGACAAGGACCCACTGGTCTTGGTTGAACGTGACCTCAGCTGTCTGAGATGACCCGGACCCACTGGTCTTGGTTGAAAGTGACCTCAGCTGTCTGAGATGACCCGGACCCACTGGTCTTGGTTGAACGTGACCTCAGCTGCCTGAGATGACCCGGACCCACTGGTCTTGGTTGAACGTGACCTCAGCTATTTGAGATGACCCGGACTCACTGGTCTTGGTTAAAAGTGACCTCAGCTGTCTGAGATGACCCGGACCCACTGGTCTTGGTTGAAAGTGACCTCAGCTATCTGAAATTACCCGGACCCACAGGTCTTGGTTGAACGTGACCTCAGCTGCCTGAGATGACCCGGACCCACTGGTCTTGGTTGAACGTGACCTCAGCTATTTGAGATGACCCGGACTCACTGGTCTTGGTTGAAAGTGACCTCAGCTGTCTGAGATGCCAAGGACCCACTGGTCGTGGTTGAAAGTGACCTCAGCTGTCTGAGATGCCAAGGACCCACTGGTCTTGGTTGAAAGTGACCTCAGCTGTCTGAGATGACCTCGGACGATTGTGGTTTTGAAAAAAACGTGTTTTTTTTAATAATAAAGACACATTTCACCACTTCACTCATGGCGATGTTTCGCCTACTAGACCACTGTGACCTAGACCACTGTGACCTCACAACTGAGAATCTTCCTCAGAGTCGAAGCTGAGAGAGAAGCCAGCACTGATAACAAGTCTGAGGACGTACGAGAGACAACATTGCAATATTTACATATTTACTAAATTATGTGTTTTTCCAGGTATTGTGAATATTCACATCTTCTTAACGGTGAGTACAACTGAATGAATAACCACCAACTCACCTTACTCATACTGGGTAATGTGTATTAGTCTGACCCTTATTACTCACACTTCTAGCATTATATAAACTAATATATATATATATATATATATATATATATATATATATATATATATATATAGGTAGGGTAGGTTCGTCAGGACACCGGACAGGTGTTTCCTGACGCGGGTCTTAGTCAGGTGATGACCCGCCGTTGGAGCTTTTGGTCGTCTGACCGAGGCCTTCAGCTGGCTTACCGGTCCACCCCTTTAAAAAATTATAGTCTATTTCAACTAATATATATATATATATATTATGCAAATATCGCGAGCAAGCGATACAAGATGCAAAACAATCACTGGTGGAGTTGAAAGATAGCACTAGGCCTTTCGAATTGCAATCAACACATCATCAGGAGCTTGCAATGTTGCAGAAAAGAGGAGGAAGTCCAAGCAGATACGATCACAGGAAGCTCCTTCGCAAAATCGTCCTTTCTTTGAGGTTGTAATAACCTCTATGTGGTTGTAGGGGTCGAGTCACAGCTCCTGCGTGTGTGTGTTCTCCTCGTCTGTCTGTCTGACACTCACCGTAGCTACACGTGTCTCAACTTTTCAAAGCTTCTCAACTTCCAGAGTTTATACAAACAATATTAATGGAACATGTTTTTTGTGGGGGGCAGCGCTCCCCAGCAGGAAAACTGTTGCCCCTAAATGATATTTAAGAATGACTGGGCAGAAGACGAGGAAATTTGCATATCAGGTTTAAGGAGGCTTCGCTGAAGAGAAATATTATTCAAATGTGTTGCTATAGTTGGAATATCTGTGTTTGACACACACACACACACACACACACACACACACAAACACACACACACACACACAAACACACACACACACACACACACAGAGGTAAGGCAAGAGAGAGAAGGGTGGGTTGACTGCATTTTCCTGGACTGCAGGAAGGCCTTCGACACAGTTCCTCATATGAGATTAGTAAAGAAGTTGGAAGAACAAGCATGTATAACAGGAAGGGCACTGGAATGGATCAGGGAATACCTCACAGGGAGACAACAACGGGTCATGGTGCGTGGTGAGGTATCACAGTGGGCGCCTGTGACGAGCGGTGTACCGCAGGGGTCAGTCCTAGGACCAGTGCTATTCTTGGTATATGTGAATGATATGACGGACGGGATAGACTCAGAAGTGTCTCTGTTCGCAGATGATGTGAAATTAATGAGGAGAATCACATCAGAGGAGGACCAGGCAGGACTTCAAAGAGACCTGAACAAGCTTGAGATCTGGTCTAGCAACTGGCTTCTCGAAATTAACCCCAACAAATGCAAAGTCATGAGGATCGGAGAAGGGCAAAGAAGACCGCTGACAGAGTACAGGCTTGGTGGACAAAGGCTACAAACCTCATCAAAGGAGAAAGACCTTGGGGTGAGTATAACGCCAAGCACGTCTCCGGAAACACACATCAACCAGATAACTGCGGCAGCATATGAGCGACTGGCAAACCTAAGATCAGCGTTCCGTTACCTTAACAAGGAATCGTTCAAGACACTGTACACCGTGTACGTCAGGCCCATACTAGAATATGCAGCACCAGTCTGGAACCCACACCTGGTCAAGCACGTCAAGAAATTAGAGAAAGTGCAAAGGTTTGCGACAAGGCTAGTTCCACAACTCAGGGGTCTGTCCTATGAAGAAAGGTTGAGGGAAATAGGACTAACAACACTGGAGGACAGAAGGGTTCGAGGAGACATGATAACGACATACAAAATGCTGCGGGGAATCGACAAGGTAGATAGTGACAGGATGTTCCAGAGAGGGAACACAGAAACAAGGGGACACAACTGGAAGCTGAAGACTCAGATGAGTCAAAGGGATGTTAGGAAGCATTTCTTCAACCATAGAGTAGTCAGGAAGTGGAATAGTCTAGAGAAAGATATAGTGGAGGCAGGAACCATACATAGTTTTAAGACGAAGTATGATAAAGCTCATGGAGCAGGGAGAGAGAGGATCTAGTAGCGATCAGTGAAGAGGCGGGGCCAGGAGCTGAACCTCAAATAGGTGAGTACACGCTAACTTGTTGTGGAGTTCTGTGACAGAATAACAAATGTGCCACAAGAAAGAGAGACACAGAGATAGATAGATAGATAGATAGATAGATAGATAGATAGATAGAGAGAGAGAGAGAGAAGGGGAGAGAGAGAGAGAGAGAGAGAGAGAAGAGAGAGAGAGAGAGAGAGAGAGAGAAGAGAGAGAGAGAAGGAGAGAGAGAGAGAGAGAGAGAGAGAGAGAGAGAGAGAGAGAGAGAGAGAGAGAGAGAGAGAGAGAACACTGGGTGGATTACATTCGTACAGAGTGTTGGAAGACATTAAATACTGTAACCCACACAAAACGCTGGACCAAATTTTGTCATTCAGTTGGGAATAACTGGGACCAAACTGTAGTGGACAGGAGAGAGCCGTCAGAATGGGCAAAAGGAACGAATGGGGTACCGCAAAGATCTTTATTAAGACCTATAATATTATATATATATATATATATATATATATATATATATATATATACTACTCATTTATTATTATATATATATTTGAACTATGAAAGATCCTGTTAGCAAATTTCTATCATTTTTTAGTATTTTGAATCCAAATGTAATAAGATCTTTCAAGGTTAAGCCAAATTTCACTTCCACAGAGTCACAGAACAAGTAATAAGTGTTTGGTCTACTATTCAGTTACCAATTTCCTTCTCTTCAAGTCAGGATTATAGTTTGTCTAGGCATGTCATTTGAGTTCCCTGGAATGTCCAAGTGTGGTGCTAGGTCGTTAAGGCATACTATTGGCAGGTAATACCTAGGAGTGAAGAACTCAGGATGTGAACTTACTGAAATATGACCTCTGATCCTGAGATATTTCAGATTATATTACTGATATATGACAGATTGGAGATTCAGAGGATAAGAGAGAGAGAGAAGAGAGAGAGAGAGAGAGAGAGAGAGAGAGAGAGAGAGAGAGAGAGGAGAGAGAGAGAGAGAGAGAGAGAGAGAGAGAGAGAGAGAGAGAGAGAGAGGCAGTGAACAGGGCCATTGCCTCTCCTCCAAGCACACCATTACCTAGCACTGAGAATGAGATTCCTGAGCTGTGGCAGCAATTAGGAATGGTTGGTAAGGTATTCTCTGCTGCCACCAGCTGAAGCGACGTGGGATTACTTTAACACTTTATGTCAGCTCTGCTGAGAGCCTTCACTCCCTATATACGACTCTGCATGACAAGGTACGAGAAGAAGAGGTAGAGTGGGTGTAGAGTGCGTGTGGAGTGCGTGTAGAGTGCGTGTGTGAGTGCTAGATAATATGTTTGTCGGAGTACTACTGCAAAGACACATAATACAAAGGAACTCTTAGCTAAAAAGGGAGTCGAGTGTCTGTGGAAAAGAAAGATCAATATATAAAGCAGAGAGAATAAGGTGCAGCCTCGAAGCATGTCCATGTGTGACTGTCACTCTCTTGGCTCAGAAAGGGACCCTTTTTTCCAGGTCATCAATTGGGAGTGTGTAGTGCGGTGTATAACGCATGTGTTGTGTATATCACCATCCCCGTATGCATACTTGTGTCCCTGTATTCTTGTCTTCAACTCCCTGGCTCTCTCACCTAAGTAAAAGCGATCGTGTCCTTCACAAGGGATGCTGCAGATTCCTTGTGTTTCAAGATTACTGTGAGCAAGGTGGAGCACCAGGTCATGTGTGTAGGTGACCTCTCTGTGTGGTCAATGTAAAGTTAGCATCAGTGTTTGACACCAACTATTACTACTATTACTACTACTACTACTACTAATACTACTACTACTACTACTACTACTACTGCTGCTGCTAAACAAGTATTATTATTACTGCTTCTAAAACTGTTTCTACTGCTACAGTTGCTACCTCTGCTACTGTTGCTACCTCTGCTACTGTTGCTACCTCTGCTACTGTTGCTACCTCTGCTACTGTTGTTGCTACTGCCACTCCAAGTGGGCTCCGGAAGAAGGAACTTCGCCAGGATATATGAAGGATTATATATATATATATATATATATATATATATATAATATATATATATATATAAAATCGCAGTTTACATGCACAATATATATATATATATATATGTCGTCCATTATAAAACTGATTTTACTTAAATACAACGCTCTTCTTGCCAATAGGACAAGTGAAAATTTGTGTATGCAATAATTTCGCCAATATTCTGAACACAACGAAAAATATATTTCATTGTGTTTGTTTATTATTAAATTAATGTTAACGTATCTAAAATATATTTAGTTGTTAGGCTAAATTAAATTGCGCTTGTTGTAATAAGGTTAGGTAGGTTTTCAAAGTTTCTTGTACAAATATAAATTCTTACATTAACATAAATGAAAAATATATCTTTAAACGTATAAGAGAAAATTTTAGAAAGGACTTAATTTTAGATGAGTTCTTGCTAATTGACCAGTTTTACCTAATCGGAGATATATATATATATATATATATTCTGGATTGTTTCAAAATGGTAATCCGTAAATAGAAATGATTATTCAATTTCATAAATACAAAAAAAATTCTAATTTCATTATAAATTCAGAGGACAAAAAAGGGGTGTGTTTGGAATTTAAATTACTCGGCATCAATGGTGGTCGAAATACTATGCAAAAAAATAAAGGCTTTATATTTTGGGACCTTTGTTTGTACCTGAAATTTTGGAAGGCCTTTTTCATTTGTGACATTTTTTTTGTGTATTTGTGAAAAATGGTATATAATTGTATGTATTCCTATATATTTGAATATGTAATATCTGTATATTTTGGTACATATATATAAGTCTGTGTGTATTTATTTTAGTAATTTTGAGTTTTGAGGATGATGGACTTAAAGCCAGTGGTCTTTATAAGTAAGACCTGAGTGGTCTTGACTAGACGGAGTGGTTTTGTTAAAGAGATATTTAGCTTGTTTAAGACCCCACTGGTCCCGTATAAGACCCCACTGGTCCCGTATAAGACCTCACTGGTCCCGTATAAGACCTCACTGGTCCCGTATAAGTCCTCACTGGTCCCGTACAAGACCTCACTGGTCCAGTATAAGACCTCACTGGTCCCTTATAAGACCTCACTGGTCCCGTATAAGTCCTCACTGGTCCAGTAAAAGACCTCACTGATCCCGTACAAGACCTCACTGGTCCCTTATAAGACCTCACTGGTCCCGTATAAGACCTCATTGGTCCCCTATAAGACCTCACAGGTCCCGTATAAGATTTCATTGGTCCCGTATAAGACCTCCCTGGTCCCGTATAAGACCTCACTGGTCCCGTATAAGACCCAACATATCCCGTATAAGCCCACATGTCCCGTATAAGACCTCACTGGTCCCGTATAAGACCTCACTGGTCCAGTATAAGACCTCATTGGTCCGTATAAGACCTCACTGGTCCCGTATAAGACCTCACTGGTCCCGTATAAGACCTCATTGGTCCCCTATAAGACCTCACAGGTCCCGTATAAGATTTCATTGGTCCCGTATAAGACCTCACTGGTCCCGTATAAGACCTCACTGGTCCCGTATAAGACCCAACATATCCCGTATAAGACCCCACATGTCCCGTATAAGACCTCACTGGTCCCGTATAAGACCTCACTGGTCCAGTATAAGACCTCATTGGTCCAGTATAAGACCTCATTGGTCCCGTATAAGACCTCACTGGTCCCGTATAAGACCTCATTGGTCCCGTATAAGACCTCACTGGTCCCGTATAAGACCTCACTGGTCCCGTATAAGACCTCATTGGTCCCCTATAAGACCTCACAGGACCCGTATAAGATTTCATTGGTCCCGTATAAGACCTCACTGGTCCCGTATAAAACCTCACTGGTCCCATATAAGACCCCACATGTCCCGTATAAGACCTCACTGGTCCCGTATAAGACCTCACTGGTCCCGTATAAGACCTCACTGGTCCAGTATAAGACCTCATTGGTCCCGTATAAGACCTCACTGGTCCCGTATAAGACCTCATTGGTCCCGTATAAGACCTCACTGGTCCCGTATAAGACCTCACTGGTCCCGTA
>WNWK01003471.1:140000-145000 GCA_009830355.1 Cherax destructor | reverse complement strand
ACACTTCAGAAGTGAGCACTGACCTAACACAACACTTCAGAAGTGAACACTGACCTAACACAATACTTCAGAAGTGAACACTGACCTAACACAACACTTCAGAAGTGAGCACTGATCTAACACAATACTTCAGAAGTGAACACTGACCTAACACAATACTTCAGAAGTTAGCACTGACCTAACACAACACTTCAGAAGTGAACACTGACCTACCACAACACTTCAGAAGTGAACACTGACCTAACACAACACTTCAGAAGTGAGCACTGACCTAACACAACACTTCAGAAGTGAACACTGACCCCCCCACCCCACTCAGCGACTGCTGAGTCACTGCTGCAGTCACTAACACTGCTGAGTCACTGCTGCAGTCATCTGGGACGCGCCAGCAGGTGATACATTTCGACCAATTAAATCGCTATTGCAAGATAAGCTGCTTTCTCATTGGAGTTCAGTGGAGCAACACAAAGCCAACTACGACCCACCGACCACTCACTATTATTATTTTATATTATTATATATTATTTTATATTATTATATATTATTTTATATTATCCTCCTATCCATCTATCCTCTCATCTCTTCCTCACTTCCATCCTACCTCTCTTTATCCCTATCCTCATATCCATCCTCCCTCTATTCTATCCTCCTATCCATTTCCTCTCTATCCTCTATCCTCACTATATTATCCTTTTATCCTGTCCTCCTATCCATTATCCTTCTATCCATTATCCTTCTATCCATTTCCTCTCTATCCGTCCACCCCTCTATCATTATCCTCTCTATCCTTTCCTCCTATCCATTATCCTCTCTATCCATCTATCCTCACTATCCATCTATCCTTTTATCCATTATCCTCCTCCACTTCCTCTTATCCATTATCCTCTACCCATCTACCCTCTCTATCCTCTATACCCCTACCCACCCTATCCTCTCTATCCGTCTATCCTCACTACCCAAAATTTATCCTCTCTATCCGTCTATCCTCACTATCCATCTATCCCTCTATCCATCTATCCTCTCTATCCTCTATCCCCCTTCCATCTATCCTCCTATCCTCTATCCTCACTATCCATCTATCCTCCTACCCGTCTATCCTAAATACCCATCATCCCCCCCATCCATCTATCCTCACTATCCATCTATCCTCTCTACCCCACCCTATCCTTTTATCCTCTATCCTCCTATCCTCTATCCCCTATCCATTATCCTCTCTATCCTCTATCCCACTATCCATCTATCCTTTTCTATCCGTCTATCCTCACTATCCTCTATCCTCCTATCCTCTATCCTCCTATCCTCTATCCTCCTATCCTCTATCCTCCTATCCATCTATCCTCTCTATCCATTATCCTCACTATCCATCTATCCTCTCTATCCATCTATCCTCTCTATCCATCTATCCTCTCTATCCATGTATCCTCTCTATCCATCTATCTCTCTATCCATCTATCCTCTCTATCCATCTATCCTCTCTATCCATCTATCCTCACTATCCGTCTATCCTCACTATCCGTCTATCCTCACTATCCATCTATCCTCACTATCCATCTATCCTCACTATCCATCTATCCTCCTATCCATCTATCCTCACTCATCCATCACTCTCCATCTATCTCACTATCCATCTATCCTCTCTATCATCTATCACTCACTATCATCTATCCTCTTATCGTTATCCTCTATCCATCTATCCTCTCTATCCATCTATCCTCTTGTCTTCTATCCTCTCTTCGTCTATCTCACTATCCTCTATCCTCTCTATCCATCTATCCTCTCTATCCATCTATCCTCTCTATCCATCTATCCTCACTATCCATCTATCCTTCTATCCATCTCATCCTCACTATCATCTTCCTTCATCATCTATCTCACTATCCATCTATCTCTTATCCATCTATCCTCTATCATCTATCCTCTCTTCATCTATCCTCCACTTCTATCCTCTCTATCCATCTATCCTCTCTATCCATCTATCGTCTCTATCCATCTATCTACTATCCATCTATCCTCACTATCATCTATCCTCACTATCCATCTATCCTCTCTATCCATCTATCTCTACTATCCTCTATCCTTCTATCCTTCTATCCATCTATCTCTACTATCATATCTTCATCATCATTCTACTATCCATCTATCTCTTATCCATCTATCCTCTCTATCCATCTATCTCTCTATCATCTATCCTCTCTATCCATCTATCCTCATATCATCTATCTCACTATCCATCTATCCTCACTATCATCTATCCTCTCTATCATCTATCCTCTCTGTGTCTATCTATATCATTTATCTCTCTATCATCTATCCTCTTCCATCTATCCTCTATCCATCTATCATCTCTATCCATATATCTCTCTATCCATCTATCCTCTCTATCCGTCATCCTCACTATCATCTATCCTCTCTATCCATCTATCCTCTATCATCTATCCTCACTATCATCTATCCTCTCTATCCATCTATCCTCTCTATCCATCTATCCTCACTATCCATCTATCCTCTCTATCCATCTATCCTCTCTATCCATCTATCCTCACTATCCATCTATCCTCTCTATCCATCTATCCTCTCTATCCATCTATCCTCTCTATCCATCTATCCTCTCTATCCATCTATCCTCTCTATCCATCTATCCTCACTATCCATCTATCCTCTCTATCCATCTATCCTCACTATCCATCTATCCTCTCTATCCATCTATCCTCTCTATCCATCTATCCTCACTATCCATCTATCCTCTCTATCCATCTATCCTCTCTATCCATCTATCCTCACTATCCATCTATCCTCACTATCCATCTATCCTCTCTATCCATCTATCCTCACTATCCATCTATCCTCTCTATCCATCTATCCTCTCTATCCATCTATCCTCTCTATCCATCTATCCTCTCTATCCATCTATCCTCTCTATCCATCTATCCTCTCTATCCATCTATCCTCACTATCCATCTATCCTCTCTATCCATCTATCCTCTCTATCCATCTATCCTCCTATCCATCTATCTCTCTATCCATCTATCCTCTACTATCCATCTATCTCTACTATCCATCTATCCTCTCTATCCATCTATCTCTCATCTATCCATCTATCCTCTCTATCCATCTATCTCTCTATCCATCTATCCTCACTATCCATCTATCCTTCTATCCATCTATCCTCACTATCCATCTATCCTCTCTATCCATCTATCCTCACTATCCATCTATCCTCTTCTATCATTCTATCTCTTCTCTTATCCATCTATCTCTACTATCATCTATCCTCACTATCCATCTATCCTCTCTATCCATCAACCTTAAAGTAGCAACTTAATATTAAAAGATTAAGATTAAATATATTTATAAAAGGTAGAAATAATATTTATAAATTTGACATAATATCTTTCATTATACTTATATATCTATATCATTCATATCATACTTAAAGTACTATATATTATAAATTAATATATATTATAAAGGTGATATATATTATAAATTATATATAATAAATCTTCTAGTCTTTTTTATACCTCATCTATATTTCTCATTCATTTTCTCTTCATTTCTCATTTCATCATTTTCTCATCTCTTCTCTTCATCTTCTCTCTCATCTTTCTCTCTCTCTCATCTTTCTCTGGAGCTCCGTTTATTGTCTTCTTTATAACTTTTATAAAGATAAAGCGAAGAAAAGAAGAAACGTTGAAGGAACTCACTGAGTTGTCCTCTCCTCCTCCTCTTCTTCCTCCTCCTCTTCTTCCTCCTCCTCTTCTTCCTCCTCCTCTCCTTCCTCCTCCTCTTCTTCCTCTTCCTCTCCTTCCTCCTCCTCTTCTTCCTCTTCCTCTTCTTGCTCCTCCTCTTCTTGCTCCTCCTCTTCTTGCTCCTCCTCTTCTTGCTCCTCCTCTTCTTGCTCCTCCTCTTCTTCTTCCTCCTCTCCTTCCTCCTCCTCTTCTTCCTCTCTTTAACACTGCCTCGCTTATTTCTTCTCACTCCTTCACTTTCTTTATACCTTAACGCTAGTAATATAATAGTTTTCTTCTCTCTCTCTCTCTCTCTCTCTATCTATCTCTCTTTCTCTTTCTCTCTCTGGCCTCGTTATTATCCTCTGGTGTTGCCTCTTCCATGTTTTATTCATCTATCTTCCATAAAGGTCAGAGAGAGAGGTGAGATCTGAGCACGGAGGATCAAGCCCTCACTCACTGCACTAACTCACCAAGTAATGACATCTTTATTAATAATAATGACATTAATATTAATAATAATGACGTTAATAATAAGAATAATGACATTAATAATAATAACAATAATAATATAAACAACATCAATACTACTACTACTACTAATAATAATAACATATAGACACACAGGGAGAGAGTGGACTTAGTAGCGACCAGAGAAGAGGCAGGGGCAAGAGCCATGACTCGACCCCTGTAACCACAATTAGGTCAGTACACACACCCAACCACACACACACACACACCCACACACACACACACAAACATACACACACATACACACACACACATACACACACACACATACACACACACACACAGCAATAACTCCTGAACTAATTAACGACTCTTGTTCATACAGAGAGCTGGAGCTCTGGTAGAGAAGGAAGGAAGGAAGGAAGGAAGAAAGGAAGGAAGGAAGGAAGGAAGGAAGGAGAAGTAATAGATATGTTTCCACAAAATCATCAATGTTTCTTAGTAAATATATAACACAATAATAAAATTGAAATATATATATATATATATATATATATATATATATATATATATATATATATATATATATATATATATATATATATATATATATATATATACAGAAGTAGGAGGCGTCAAGAGGAAACCATGAAAATCCTCATTTACATATCTTCCCTGGTTATTTCAGCTTGTCTAATCGGAGACAAGAGTCACTGTGTGTCTCTCATGGTCTGCGAGACAGCCAGCAGGAAAGAGACTGTCACGGTCTCCCTCAGTGAACATGTCCACTCAGAGATTGAA
>WNWK01003471.1:122500-135000 GCA_009830355.1 Cherax destructor | reverse complement strand
GTCCTGGACCAGGGATGTGTGGAGAGGGGGAGCTCACTTGGAGGTCCTGGACCAGGGATGTGTGGAGAGGGGGAGCTCACTTGGAGGTCCTGGACCAGGGATGTGTGGAGAGGGGGAGCACACTTGGGGGTCCTGGACCAGGGATGTGTGAGAGGGGAGCACACTTGGAGGTCCTGGACCAGGGATGTGTGAGAGGGGAGCTCACTTGGGGTCCTGGACCAGGGATGTGTGGAGAGGGGAGCTACTTGGGGTCCTGGACCAGGGATGTGTGGAGAGGGGGAGCTCACTTGGTGGTCCTGGACCAGGGATGTGTGGAGAGGGGGAGCTTACTTGGGGGTCCTGGACCAGGGATGTGTGGAGAGGGGGAGCACACTTGGGGGTCCTGGACCAGGGATGTGTGGAGAGGGGGAGCACACTTGGGGGTCCTGGACCAGGGATGTGTGGAGAGGGGGAGCTTACTTGGGGGTCCTGGACCAGGGATGTGTGGGAGGGATGCTCATGGATAATAAAACAAGGATTTTGGATTAATTTTCTTGTC
This sequence comes from Cherax destructor, assembly GCA_009830355.1. NCBI lineage: Eukaryota > Metazoa > Arthropoda > Malacostraca > Decapoda > Parastacidae > Cherax > Cherax destructor. Next base: position 134,462 of record WNWK01003471.1, on the reverse strand, counting down.
CGGAACAGGAGATGTATTGTTGTTCTAGCTAAGGTGGGATACATATATATATTTTATGTTTTTCTTTGTTTCTTCTACATTCTTTCTTCTTCTTGATCTTTTTCATTCTTTCTTCTTGACCTTCTTCATTCTTTCTTCTTCTTGATCTTCTTCATTCTTTCTTCTTCTTGACCTTCTTCATTCTTTCTTCTTCTTGATCTTCTTCATTCTTTCTTCTTGACCTTCTTCATTCTCTCTTCTTCTTGACCTTCTTCATTCTTTCTTCTTCTTGATCTTCTTCATTCATTCTTCTTCTTCTTCTTGTTTTCTCTTGCTTCTTTCTTCTTTTTGTCTAGTTCCTCTTCTTCTTGTTTTCATGTTTCTTTCCTTCTTTCTTCTTCTTTTTTCATGTTTCTTTCTTTCTTTCTTTCTTCTTCTTCTTCTTCTTCTTCTTCTTCTTGTTCTTGTTCTTCTTCTTCTTCTTCTTCTTCTTCTTCTTCCTGGCAGTCAGGAGTGCATGAGAGCTCTCACTTAGAGCACTGTCTCTTCTCTCTCTCTCTCTCTCTCTCTCTTTCAGGCCGGACTTGAGTTCTGGAGATGGGAAGTACAGTGCCGGCACTCTGAAGGAGGGGTGTAAATGTTGCAGTTTTATAACTGTAGTGTAAAGCACCCTTCTGGCAAGACAGTGATAGAGTGAATGATGATGAAAGTTTTTCTTTTCGGCCACCCTGCCTTGGTGGAATCGGCCGATGTGTTAATAAAAAAAATAAATATATATATATATATATATAGGTGTGTGTGTATATATTGGGTTTACGTGTCAGAGAGCTCTTAAGTGCTCTCAGTCTTCTTGCTAGTTTACAGTTCACTTATTTTAAGCAAACATTAAGTGGCAGCTTTACATTTTCAAGGCTGGTGTGTCTGTGCACATTTTGTCTCTCTCTCTCTCTCTGTATACACACACACACACACACACACACACACACACACACACACACACACTCACACACACACACAAACACCATGATTTTCCAACCTAAACTTTCACAAATGGCTTTAAAAACACACATCCTGAATTCATGTTTACTTTAGATCTGTTCTACTTCCGACTGTGTACATGTGCCAGCACATGTTGAAGTCATGTACCACATTTGTGTGCGATGAGGAGTCACAGTACAATCAATCATCCACAAATACGAACAACAAAACACACACACACACACACACGTGTGCACATCCACACAGGCACATATGCAAATCCAAACACACACACACACATATACCTGCCCCTGAGCGATCCTCCTGTGTGTTTGCTTGGTTGTTCCCACGGAGGAGGAGGAGGAGGGAAGAGGAAGAGGAGAGGAAGAAAGGAAAGGATGGTGAATCCTGTTCATCTTCCTTTCATTCCCTTGTTCAAATATGCCTAACTGATGCACTAGCTGAGACTGAGGATTACCAGAGAAGTGGAGATACTATGAAGAAGAAATAGAGAAGAAGCAGATAGAAAGGTAGAACAGACAAATAACGCAAAAAACTGCTCAGAAATTGCAAGAAACAGTTAAATTACTTGAACAGCCACAAGAAAGCTACATAGAAGTACTCAGAAAGCACTGAAACTGCTGGAAGCTACTTAGAAATGTCTCTAAAAGTCTTAGAAGCAATTAGAAGTGAAAGAAAACTGATAGAAAGCAGAGGGTGTCTGATGCAGTGTAGTCTGAGTACATGGTAGTCGTAGTAGCAGTGGTAGTCTGGCAGTAGCGTGGTAGTCTGTAGTACGTGGTAGTCACAGGTGTACAGTGGAAGTCTGGTAGTAGCAGTGGTAGTCTGGTAGTAGGTGAGTCTGGTAGAGCAGGGAGTCGAATAGCGGGTACGGAGAGAGCAGGGAGCTGGTAGACAGTGGATCGATAGCAGTGAGTCTGTAGAGTTAGTCTAGTAGAGAGTCAAGTCTGTAATAGCAGGTAGTCTTAGAACACGTGGTAGTCTGGAGTACAGTAGCCTAGTAGCAGTTAGTCTGATAGCATCTGAGAGCAGTGGTACTGGTAGAGCAGGTAGTCTGGAGCAAGTAGTAGTCTGGTAGTAGCGTGGTAGTCTGGTAGTAGCAGTGGTAGTCTGGTAGTAGCAGTGGTAGTCTGAGTACAGTGGTAGTCTAGTGCGTGGTAGTCTGAAGCAGGTGAGTCGGAGAGGAGTCGAAGCAGTGGTAGTCTGGAGAGCGGTGGTAGTCAGTGTAGCTAGTCAGTGGTAGTCTGGTAGTAGCAGTGGTAGTCTGGTAGTAGCAGTGGTAGTCTGGTAGTAACAGTGTAGTCTGGTCAGACAGTGGTAGTCTGGTAGTAGCAGTGGTAGTCTGGTAGAGCAGTGGAGTCTGGTAGTAGCAGTGGTAGTCTGGTAGAGCAGGTAGTCTGGTAGTAGCAGTGGAGTCTGAGTAAGTAAGCGAGATGGTAGTCTGGAGTAGCAGTGTAGTCTGGTAAACAGTGGTAGTCTGGTAGTAGCAGTGGTAGCTGGATAGTAAACAGTGGTAGTCTGGATAGCAGTGGTAGTCTGGAGTAGCGTGGTAGTGTAAGCGTACGGTAGTAAGGTAGTCTGGTATAGCAGTGGTAGTCTGGTAGTAGCTGTGAGTAGTGGTATAGCAGTGTAGTACTGGTAATAGCAGTGGTAGTCTGGTAGTAGCAGTGGTAGTCTGAGTAGCAGTGGTAGTCTGGAGTACGTGGAGTCGGCAGTGGCGAGTGTGGAGTCTGGTAGTAGCAGTGGTAGTCTGGTAGTAACAGTGGTAGTCTGGTAGTAGCAGTGGTAGTCTGGTAGTAGCAGTGGTAGTCTGGTAGTAGCAGTGGTAGTCTGGTAGTAGCAGTGGTAGTCTGGTAGTAGCGGTGGTAGTCTGGTAGTAGCAGTGGTAGTCTGGTAGTAGCGTGGTAGTCTGGTAGTAGCAGTGGTAGTCTGGTAGTAGCAGTGGTAGTCTGGTAGTAGCAGTGGTAGTCTGGTAGTAGCAGTGGTAGTCTGGTAGTAGCAGTGGTAGTCTGGTAGTAGCAGTGGTAGTCTGGTAGTAGCAGTGGTAGTCTGGTAGTAGCAGTGGTAGTCGTAGTAGCAGTGGTAGTCTGGTAGTAGCAGTGGTAGTCTGGTAGTAGCAGTGGTAGTCTGGTAGTAGCAGTGGTAGTCTGGTAGTAGCAGTGGTAGTCTGGTAGTAGCAGTGGTAGTCTGGTAGTAGCAGTGGTAGTCTGGTAGTAACAGTGGTAGTCTGGTAGTAGCAGTGGTAGTCTGGTAGTAGCAGTGGTACGCAAGTCTGGTAGTAGCAGTGGTAGTCTGGTAGTAGCAGTGGTAGTCTGGTAGTAGCAGTGGTAGTCTGGTAGTAGCAGTGGTAGTCTGGTAGTAGCAGTGGTAGTCTGGTAGTAACAGTGGTAGTCTGGTAGTAGCAGTGGTAGTCTGGTAGTAACAGTGGTAGTCTGGTAGTAACAGTGGTAGTCTGGTAGTAGCAGTGGTAGTCTGGTAGTAGCAGTGGTAGTCTGTTGCTAGTCGTTAGACAGTGGTAGTCTGGTAGTAGCAGTGGTAGTCTGGTAGTAGCAGTGGTAGTCTGGTAGTAGCAGTGGTAGTCTGGAGCAATGCAGTGGTAGTCTGGTAGTAACAGTGGTAGTCTGGTAGTAACAGTGGTAGTCTGGTAGTCAGTAGTCAGGGTAGTCTGGTAGTAACAGTGGTAGTCTGGTAGTAACAGTGGTAGTCTGGTAGTAACAGTGGTAGTCTGGTAGTAACAGTGGTAGTCTGGTAGTAGCAGTGGTAGTCTGGTAGTAGCAGTGGTAGTCTGGTAGTAGCAGTGGTAGTCTGGTGTGTGTGAATACACTGACAGATACACATTGTCAGTGTATACACACTGACAGGTGTTAATACCTCCAGGTTAATACCTCCAGGTTAATACCTCCAGGTTAATACCTCCAGGTTAATACCTCCAGGTTAATACCTCCAGGTTAATACTCCAGGTTAATATCTCCAGGTTAATACCTCCAGGTTAATACCTCCTTGTTAATGTCTCCAAGTTAATACCTCCAGGTTAATACCTCCAGGTTAATATATCCAGGTTAATACCTCCAGGTTAATACCTCCTGGTTAATACCTCCAATTTAATACCTCCAGGTTAATACCTCCAGGTTAATACCTCCTGGTTAATACCTTCTGGTTAATGTCTACAAGTTAATACCTCCAGGTTAATACCTCCTGGTTAATACCTCCTGGTTAATACCTCCAGGTTAATACCTCCTGGTTAATACCTCCAGGTTAATACCTCCAGGTTATTACCTCCAGGTTAACACCTCCTGGTTAATACCTCCAGGTTAACACCTCCTGGTTAATACCTCCAGGTTAATACCTCCAGGTTAATAACTCCTGGTTAATACCTCCAGGTTAATACCTCCTGGTTAATACTCCAAGTTAATACCTCCAGGTTAACACCTGGTTAATACCTCCAGGTTAACACCTCCTGGTTAATTACAAGGCAGTTTTGAGTATTGTTACAAATAAATGACAGAACACTGAAATATTCTGTATTTCAAGAGTAAGGTTGTCTCTCTGACTCACCGTATCGTAATGACATAATTGCAAACAAACCATACCACGGGCGGGGATAGAACCCGCGGTCAGAGAGTCGTAAAACTCCAGACCGACGCGCTAGCCACTGGACCAGCTGGCTACAATAAGATTCATCCAACTAGGTATATTTATACACCATAGGAAGGTTACCATAGGCACCACTGTGACCACAAATGCGAGTTTTTACAGACGAATCCCCCGCGGGTTCTATCCCCACCCGTGGTATGATTTACTCTCTCTTTCTCTCTCTCACTCTCTCACAATCACTATCTTTCACACTCACTCTCTCGCACTCTCTCTCACTCTTTCACACTCTCTCTCTCTCGCTCTCACTCTCTCTCTCACACTCTCTCGCATTCTCTCACTCTTTCACACTCTCTCTCTCTCGCTCTCACTCTCTTTCCACTTCTTCCTCAGAGTATTTCAGGATAAAATAGAGATGGAAATTAATCGCTGGAAATTCGCAGTTCAACGTGTGATTGAAAGTGAATTTTCAACTCTGGTTTCCACTGCATTGTTCCCCTCTTGATCATTGATCCAGTTATGGAGGAGGAGGAGGAAGAGGAGGAGGAGGAGGAGGAGGAGGAGGAAGAGGAAGAGGAGGAGGTGGAGGGTGAGGACCTCATCCAGGTTCTACCAAGCAGAAAAGTAGCACAATACATAACTGGGCGTTCCACCTCTGGATAGCCATGCTCAGCCTCCACCAAAATGTCATTAATGATATCTTAATGTGTATTTTTGTTTTAATATTTAGTTCAACCTTGAGCGAAACATCGTGAACGAAACACTCGGTCTATTGGAAAAATCGTTGTTTTGACCAATTATTATTTTATACCTATTTTTGCCATCTAAAAAGTTTAGAAATAGAATCTAAGTCTCTAAAGAGAATTGTTTTGAAGGATCTAATTGTGTAATGACCAACAACTGCTGGAGACCTGAGTCTTTATCCTGGGATAATGTATTATCCCAGGATACACTCACCCTGCATGCACTCTAGCAGGGTACACTCATCCTGCATGCACTCTAGCAGGGTACACTCACCCTGCATGCACTCTAGCAGGGTACACTCACCCTGCATGCACTCTAGCAGGATACACTCACCCTGCATGCACTCTAGCAGGATACACTCACCCTGCATGCACTCTAGCAGGATACACTCACCCTGCATGCACTCTAGCAGGGTACACTCACCCTGCACGCACTCTAGCAGGGTACACTCACCCTGCACGCACTCTAGCAGGGTACACTCACCCTGCACGCACTCTAGCAGGGCACACTCACCCTGCACGCACCCTAGCAGGGTACACTCACCCTGCACGCACTCTAGCAGGGTACACTCACCCTGCATGCACTCTAGCAGGGTACACTCACCCTGCACGCACTCTAGCAGGGTACACTCACCCTACACGCACTCTAGCAGGGTACACTCACCCTGCACGCACCCTAGCAGGGTACACTCACCCTGCACGCACTCATCATCAACATTCCTAATATCAATTTTACTGTACAAAAATTTGTCCTGGAATTAAGCATTGAAATCTATCTCATTTACTAAATGATTTGTGGAAGCTGAGGCAGATATAACCTCCATCCTAATTAGCAACCACCCAGGGAGGTACTACCGTCCTGCCAGGTGACTGTGAAACAGAAACCTGAAACTGTTTTACATGATGGTAGGATTGCTGGTGTCTTTTTTTCTGTCTCATAAACACGCTGGATAACAGGTATATCTAGCTACTTCTACTTACACTTTAGGTCACACTACACTGGCATACACATGCATATATATATACATACACACATCTAGGTTTTTCTTCTTTTTCTTAATAGCTCTTGTTCTTTTTATTTTCTCTATTGTCCATGGGGAAGTGGAAAAGAATCTTTCCTCCGTAAGCCATGCGTGTCGTATGAGGCGACTAAAATGCCGGGAGCAATGGGCTAGTAACCCCTTCTCCTGTACACATTTACTAAAAAAACGAATAAGAAAAGCTTTATAAAACTGGGTTGTTTGAATGTGCGTGGATGTAGTGCGGATGATAAGAAAGAGATGATTGCCGATGTTATGAATGAAAAGAAGTTGGATGTCCTGGCCCTAAGCGAAACAAAGCTGAAGGGTGTAGGCGAGTTTCAGTGGGGAGAAATAAATGGGATTAAGTCAGGAGTATCTGAGAGAGTTAGAGCTAAGGAAGGGGTAGCAATAATGTTGAAGGATCAGTTATGGAAGGAGAAGAGGGAATATAAATGTGTAAATTCAAGGATTATGTGGATTAAAATAAGGGTCGGATGCGAAAAGTGGGTCATAATAAGCGTGTATGCACCTGGAGAAGAGAGGAGTGTAGAGGAGAGAGAGAGATTTTGGGAGATGTTAAGCGAATGTATAGGAACTTTTGAACCAAGTGAGAGAGTAATTGTGGTAGGGGACCTAAATGCTAAAGTGGGAGAAACATGCAGAGAGGGTGTAGTAGGTAAGTTTGGGGTGCCAGGTGTAAATGATAATGGGAGCCCTTTGATTGAACTTTGTATAGAAAGGGGTTTAGTTATAGGTAATACATATTTTAAGAAAAGAGGATAAATAAGTATACAAGATATGATGTAGGGCGTAATGACAGTAGTTTGTTGGACTATGTATTGGTAGATAAAAGACTTTTGAGTAGACTTCAGGATGTACATGTTTATAGAGGGCCACAGATATATCAGATCACTTTTTAGTTATAGCTACAGTGGGAGTAAAAGGTAGATGGGATACAAGGAAAATAGAAGCAGTAGTAAGAGAGAGGTGAAGGTTTATAAACTAAAAGAGGAGGCAGTTAAGGTAAGATATAAACAACTATTGGAGGATAGATGGGCTAGTGAGAGTGTAGGCAATAGGGTCGAAGATGTATGGGGTAGATTTAAAAATGTAGTGTTAGAGTGTTCAGCAGAAGTTTGTGGTTATAGGCGAGTGGGTGCGGAGGGAAGAAGAGCGATTGGTGGAATGATGATGTAAAGAGAGTAGTAAGGAGAAAAGTTAGCATATGAGAGGTTTTTACAAAGTAGAAGTGATGCAAGGAGGGAAGAGTATATGGAGAGAAAAGAGAGGTTAAGAGAGTGGTGAAGCAATGTAAAAGAGAGCAAATGAGAGAGTGGGTGAGATGTTATCAACAAATTTTGTTGAAAATAAGAAAAAGTTTTGGAGTGAGATTAATAAGTTGAGGAAGCCTAGGGAACAAATGGATTTGACAGTTAAAAATAGGAGAGGAGAGTTATTAAATGGAGAGTTGGAGGTATCGGGAAGATGGAGGGAATATTTTGAGGAGTTGTTAAATGTTGATGAAGATAGGGAAGCTGTGATTTCGTGTATAGGGCAAGGAGGAATAACATCTTGTAGGAGTGTGGAAGAGCCAGTTGTGAGTGTGGGGGAAGTTCGTGAGGCAGTGGGTAGAATGAAAGGGGGTAAGGCAGCTGGGATTGATGGGATAAAGATAGAAATGTTAAAAGCAGGTGGGGATATAATTTTGGAGTGGTTGGTGCTATTATTTAATAAATGTATGAAGAGGGTAAGGTACCTAGGGATTGGCAGAGAGCGTGTATTGTTCCTTTGTATAAAGGCAAAGGGGACAAAAGAGAGTGCAAAAATTATAGTGGAATAAGTCTGTTGAGTGTACCTGGTAAAGTGTATGGTAGAGTTATTATTGAAAGAATTAAGAGTAAGACAGAAAGCAGGATAGCAGATGAACAAGGGGGCTTTAGGAAAGGTAGGGGGTGTAGACCAAGTGTTTACAGTGAAACATATAGGTGAACAGTATTTGGATAAGGGTAAAGAGGTTTTTGTGGCATTTATGGATTTGGAAAAGGCGTATGATAGGGTGGATAGGGGGGCAATGTGGCAGATGTTGCAGGTGTATGGAATAGGAGGTAGGTTACTGAAAGCAGTGAAGAGTTTTTATGAGGACAGTGAGGCTCAGTTAGAGTGTGTAGGAGGGAGGGGACTATTTCCCAGTAAAAGTGGGCCTTAGACAAGGATGTGTGATGTCACCGTGGTTGTTCAATATATTTATAGATGGGGTTGTAAGAGAAGTGAATGCGAGGGTCTTGGCAAGAGGTGTGGGGTTAAAAGATAAAGAATCAAATACGAAGTGGGAGTTGTCACAGTTGCTTTTTGCTGATGACACTGTGCTTTTGGGAGATTCTGAAGAGAAGTTGCAGAGGTTGGTGGATGAATTTGGTAGGGTGTGTAAAAGAAGAAAATTGAAAGTGAATATAGGAAAGAGTAAGGTGATGAGGATAACAAAAAGATTAGGTGATGAAAGATTGGATATCAGATTGGAGGGAGAGAGTATGGAGGAGGTGAATGTATTCAGATATTTGGGAGTGGACATGTCAGCAGATGGGTCTATGAAGGATGAGGTGAATCATAGAATTGATGAAGGGAAAAGGGTGAGTGGTGCACTTCGGAGTCTGTGGAGACAAAGAACTTTGTCCATGGCAGTAAAGAGGGGAATGTATGAGAGTATAGTTATACCAACACTCTTATATGGGTGTGAAGCATGGGTGATGAATGTTGCAACGAGGAGAAGGCTGGAGGCAGTGGAGATGTCATGTCTGAGGTCAATGTGTGGTGTGAATATAATGCAGAGAATTCGAGTTTGGAAATTAGGAGGAGGTGCGGGATTACCAAAACTATTATCCAGAGAGCTGAGGAGGGTTGTTGAGGTGGTTCGGACATGTAGAGAGAATGGAACGAGACAGAATAACTTCGAGAGTGTATAAATCTGTAGTGGAGGGAAGGGGGGTAGGGTCGGCCTAGGAAAGGTTGGAGGGAGGGTAAAGGAGGTTTTGTGTGCGAGGGGCTTGGACTTCCAGCAAGCATGTGTGAGCGTATTTGATAGGAGTGAATGGAGACAAATGGTTTTAATACTTGACGTGCTGTTGGAGTGTGAGCAAAGTAACATTTATGAAGGGATTCAGGAAACCGGCAGGCCGGACTTGAGTCCTGGAGATGGGAAGTACAGTGCGCACTCTGAAGGAGGGGTTTTAATGTTGCAGTTTTATAACTGTAGTGTAAAGCACCCTCTGGCAAGACAGTGATGGAATGAATGATGATGAAAGTTTTTCTTTTCGGGCCACCCTGCCTTGGTGGGAATCGGCCGATGTGTTAATAAAAATAAATAAATATATATATATATATATATATATATATATATATATATATATATATATATATATATATATATATATAAAACGCCTCTCCATATACATACACTGAGAGACAGGTGTCATAACACACAGATAACCCAAAACATATTTTCACTATCCTGTGTCCAAAGACCATTAAAGGCAGTGAGTAATACTGTGTTTCTCTCTCCTCTCTCTCTCTCTCTCTCTCTCTCTACTTCTCTCTGTTCTCTCTCTCTCTCTCGTCTCTCTCTCTCTCCTCCTCTCTCTCTCTCTCTCTCTCTCTCTGTCTCTCTCTGTCTCTCTCTCTCTCTCTCTCTCTGTCTCTCTCTCTTCTCTCTCTTCTCTCTCTGTCTCTCTCTCTCTCTCTCTCTTCTCTCTCTGTCTCTCTCTCTCTCTCTCTCTCTCTCTCTCTGTCTCTCTCTCTCTCTCTCTCTCTGTCTCTCTCTCTGTCTCTCTCTGTCTCTCTCTCTCTCTCTCTGTATCTCTCTCTGTCTCTCTCTCTCTCTCTCTCTCTCTCTCTCTCTCTCTCTCTCTCTCTCTCTCTCTCTCTCTCTGTCTCCAATATTCGACAAATAATTTCCTTCATGGGCTCCAGCAGTGAGTTTTTAATACCATGGTTATCAAGACAGTGTTTTATGTTAATTATTTCTTGACTAATATCCACACTAACCTACTGACCTATTTTAAGACCTGTGTTTGGTCTTTACTTAATTATTATATTAGTCACACACACACACACACACACACACACACACACAACATATATATATATATATATATATATATATATATATATATATATATATATATATATATATATATATGCAGAAAATTCGGAATGTGGAAATTAGAAGAAGGTGTGGAGTTACTAAAAGTATTTGTCAGAGGGCTGAAGAGGGGTTGTTGAGGTGGTTTGGTCATTTAGAGAGAATGGATCAAAATAGAATGACTTGGAGAGCGTATAAATCTGTAGGGGAAGGAAGGCGGGGTAGGGTTCGTCCTAGAAAAGGTTGGAGGGAAGGGGTAAATGAGGTTTTGTGGGCGAGGGGCTTGGACTTCCAGCAAGCATGTGTGAGCGTGTTAGATAGGAGTGAATGGAGACGAATGTTTTTTGGGACATGACGATCTGTTGGAGTGTGAGCAGGGTAACATTTTGTGAAGGGATTCAGGAAAACCAGTTAATTGATTTAGTTGGACTTGAGTCCTGGAAATGGGAAGTACAATGCCTGCACTTTAAAGGAGGGGTCTGTGAAAGTGACAGCTGGGAGGGACTATTCTCAGCTCACTTCAAAACGCTAACCAGGTTGCTTCGATCACTTCAAAACACTACCTAGGTTGCTTCGATCACTTCAAAACGCTACCTAGGTTGCTTCGCTCACTTCAAAACGCTACCTAGGTTGCTTTGATCACTTCAAAACGCTACCTAAGTTGCTTTGATCACTTCAAAACGCTACCTAGGTTGCTTCGCTCACTTCAAAACGCTACCTAGGTTGCTTTGATCACTTCAAAACGCTACCTAGGTTGCTTCGATCACTTCAAAACGCTACCTAGGTTGCTTCGATCACTTCAAAACGCTACCTAGGCTGCTTTGATCACTTCAAAAAGCTACCTAGGTTGCTTTGATCACTTCAAACGCTACCTAGGTTGCTTTGATCACTTCAAAACGCTACCTAGGTTGCTTTGATCACTTCAAAACGCTACCTAGGTTGCTTCGATCACTTCAAAACGCTACCTAGGTTGCTTTGATCACTTCAAACGCTACCTAGGTTGCTTTGATCACTTCAAAACGCTACCTAGGTTGCTTTGATCACTTCAAAACGCTACCTAGGTTGCTTTGATCACTTCAAAACGCTACCTAGGTTGCTTTGATCACTTCAAAACGCTACCTAGGTTGCTTTGATCACTTCAAAACGCTACCTAGGTTGCTTCGATCACTTCAAAACGCTACCTAGGTTGCTTTGATCACTTCAAAACGCTACCTAGGTTGCTTTGATCACTTCAAACCGCTACCTAGGTTGCTTTGATCACTTCAAAACGCTACCTAGGTTAATTTGATCACTTCAAAACGCTACCTAGGTTGCTTTGATCACTTCAAACGCTACCTAGGTTGCTTTGATCACTTCAAAACGCTACCTAGGTTGCTTTGATCACTTCAAAACGCTACCTAGGTTGCTTCGATCACTTCAAAACGCTACCTAGGTTGCTTTGATCACTTCAAACGCTACCTAGGTTGCTTTGATCACTTCAAAACGCTACCTAG
>WNWK01003471.1:65000-120000 GCA_009830355.1 Cherax destructor | reverse complement strand
CATATTATTTTCAAAACTGCTTTTAATGAAACATGATTCTATTATATTCCTCTCAACCATGGACTTGCTTGATACAACCTTCTCAGCATTTTGAAAATCAATTGGATGGTTAAAGTCTCTCACCCCAAAATGCTGACGGATGTGTCTATAAGATTCCCTGTAAAATATGCGATAAAGTTTATTATGGTCAAACTGGTAAAAGTCTTGAACTAAGATTAAAACAACATAAATATAGCATTAGAACTGGACAAGATTCTAATGCTCTATTTATTCATGTGAAGACTTTAACCATCCAATTGATTTTCAAAATGCTGAGAAGGTTGTATCAAGCAAGTCCATGGTTGAGAGGAATATAATAGAATCATGTTTCATTAAAAGCAGTTTTGAAAATAATATGAATATTTCTTTTGGTTTATATAAATTGGATTCTTTTATAATTAATAAAATTTGGGAAGAATTTAATGATAAATTGGACTAATCTTAATTCTTGGGAAGAGTTTCAGGTCCTTCTTGTTTCCTCTCAAGAGTCGTGAGATGTTATACTGTAGGTGTAGTCTTTGTTAGTGTGATGACTGTGAGTGTAGTCTTGCCCTTATATAAGTCCTCTTGTCATGTTTCCTTTTATAGTTCCTGATAATGTAGTAGTCACGAAAGCGCTTGAATTCTCTATTTTTCATAGTGGTTGTCTTCATATATATGTATATATATATATATATATATATATATATATATATATATATATATATATATATATATATATATATATACACTTCAGTTTACACTGTAATTACTGTCACCAACACATTATATATACACAGTTCTACACTGTAACACTGACTGTAGCACTGATTGTAACAATGACTGTAACACTGTAACACTGGCTCTAACACTGTAGCACTGGCTGTAACACTGCAACACTGTAACACTGACTGTAACACTGCAACACTGACTGTAACACTGACTGTAACACTGACTGTAACACTGTAACACTGTAGTACTGGCTGTAACTCTGCAACACTGTAACTCTCCTGTAACTTCAAATTGCCTCTTTAAATCATTTTTATGGGAAATTCGTCATTCTGGATCCTGTGTTGTTCAAAATTTATTTGACGACATTAATCTTAATAAAGAATTTCACAAAGCTAGACAGAATTCACATTCTCATATACTTTTTTTTTTCCCGATTTTGTGTATTTTTTTCAAAATAAATTTTCTAAATAGGTTCTTCATTGTTTCCATTTTTTTAATTTAGTTCTATTAGAAAAAATAATTCGTGATTTAGATATTTAATTGAAGGGATTTTTTTTTTTGGGGGGGAGGGGTTCTTTTAGTAGACCAATTTATAAATATTTATGGTAAATATCTACATTTTATGTGGATTATAATAAACAATTTAATGCTTCTGTTACACAGGGCAGTGAAAAATGTATACTTGTTATTTTTTATGAAATTGAGAGTTGCCATTTATTTTTAAAAAGTCGGAAGACGATTATTATTCCACAAGACGGACAGCTGTCACTCGTTACCTCTCTCAGAATAACCAGGAGCAGGAGAGAGAGAGAGAGAGAGAGAGAGAGAGAGAGAGAGAGAGAGAGAGAGAGAGAGAGAGAGAGAGAGAGAGACAGACAGAGACAGAGACAGAGACAGACAGAGACAGAGACAGAGACAGAGAGCAATAACAGAGAAATATATTAATGGCATGAAAGAAAAAGATGTGATAATTATAATAATAATAATAATAATAATAATAATAATAATAATAATAATAATAATAATAATAATAATAATAATAATAATAATAATAATAATAATAATAATAATAATAATAGGTAGAGTGTTAGGTAGAGCTGGAAGGCTTGAGCAGGGTTCCACAGCTTCAAATTACTTTCATATTTCATATGTTGGGAATGCTAGATGTATGTACTCATCTAGTTGTGGTTGCAGGGGTTGATTCATAGCTCCTGGCCCCGTGTGTGTGTGTGTGTGTGTGATTGCAAACAACAGGAAAATTTCTGAGGGAGCAGCCAGAGAAAACAGAGCAGACGAAGCAGACAGAGCAGACGAAGCAGACAGAGCAGACGAAGCAGACAGAGCAGACAGAGCAGATGAAGCAGACAGAGCAGAGAGGGAGTGGATACCCCTGCAGCACTCTGCCCAGCCACTGAACATTTTTCAGCAATAACCTCACTTTATAAAGAATGGTCAGGATGAATTTCATCAACCTCCATTTTGATGAGTTGATCAACAATCTGGTGTGATGGGTCAGGAGGCTTCATGACTCACCTTTGTTGACCTTCTTAGTAACTAACCCCAACTGACTCACCTTTGTTGACCTTCTTAGTAACTAACCCCAACTGACTCACCTTTGTTGACCTTCTTAGTAACTAACCCCAACTGGAGTTATAACAACCACAACTGGTCAACATAACACATACATGTCTATGTGTATTTGACTGACCTATATTTAAAGCTACACAAGGTTTTAGCTTCAATAACGTTACTCTTAAGTTTGTTCAACTCATCCACAACTCTATTGCTAAACCACAGCTTTCCTATATATTTTCTAAATCTATTTTTTTTCCAAATTGAGCCAAACATTTATTAAGGGAACGTTTCGCTCACCAGGGGATTCTTTACTTCACTGGAGTGAGGAATGCCCTGGTGTACGCAACATATTAATAAACGACCGGTAGCGCACTCAGCTCACACACTGAGGTCCGTGGTTTGATCCCCGGTACGGGTGGAAACATTAAGACGTGTTTCATTAAAACACCTACTGTCCATGTTCAACTAGCAGTAAGTAAAATAGGTACCTGGCTTTAGTCGTCTGGTGTGGGTCGCATCCTGGGGACAAAACGGATCTAATTTGCCCGAAATGCTCTATATAACAAGGGACTTTCTATATAGTAGTATGTTACTGATGTCAACTATGGTCTGTATACCTTGTACATGTACTTGTAGCAATGAAGATATTATTATTATTGTTATTAATAATATTATTATTGTTATTATTAATAATATTATTGTTATTATTAATATTATTATTGTTATTATTAATATTATTCTTGTTATTATTAATATTATTATTATTATTATTAATATTATTATTGTTATTATTAATATTATTATGTCTTAGTTGTCAATAGTGGTTGTAAGAATAGTGTGTGTGTGTGTGTGTGTGTGTGTGTGTGTGTGTTCCTCTCAGAACATTCGTGTCTCATACAGGAATGTCGTTATATTATCAATTGTTATCATGCTAACAGCTGTTATCATACTAACAGCTATTATCATTCTAACACCTGCTATCATACCAACACCTGTTATCATACCAACACCTGCTATCATACCAACACCTGTTATCATTCCAACACCTGTCATCATACCAACACCTGTTATCATACCAACACCTGCTATCATACCAACACCTGCTATCATACCAACACCTGCTATCATACCAACACCTGTTATCATACCAACACCTGCTATCATAGCAACACCTGTTATCATAGCAACACCTGTTATCATACCAACACCTGCTATCATGGAAATAAATTGTATAAAATACCGACACAATGGAAAGATAAACACATAAGCAGTATAATGTGATCCTTTATTGACAACGTTTCGCCCACGCAGTGGGCTTTATCGAGTCACAGACAGATCTACCTGGAAAATGAGCAACATGAGTATTTATAGGATTTAGTCAGGTGGAGAATGCTGGGTCAGGTGGAGAATGCTGGGTCAGGTGGAGAATGCTGGGTCAGATGGAGAATGCTGGGTCAGGTGGAGAATGCTGGGTTAGGTGGAGAATGTTGGGTCAGGTGGAGAATGCTGGGTCAGGTGGAGAATGCTGGGTCAGGTGGAGAATGCTGGGTCAGGTGGAGAATGCTGGGTCAGGTGGAGAATGCTGGGTCAGGTGGAGAATGCTGCATGTGACAGTCTTCAAAGTAGTGTGATAGTTTAAAACCTCGGGTAACTTAAAGGACCTGCAGTGTTCCATTCTTAAGTTTTATGTGGGATAGCGTTGAAGAAGTTTCTTGGCAATAAGTTCAGCTATATTGTAGAAGCCGTTGTTCTGGTTGAAGTTGTTGGATATACAGATAAGTGATGATTCCAGGATTCTTCGGTATTGAGTGTTGTCTTCTCTGGCGATGAGTCTTGCGTTTCTGTTGTTGAGACTGCAGACGATGGGCATTAAACGTCTTCAACACACCCAGAGAAGACACTGCCGAGAAACGATACATAGTCCTCCCCACCAACTACGTTACCAAACACGTTTCCAACATTGTTTCCAAGACCTCATTCCGAGTATCTACCTCCACATCCACCACCATCAAGGACATTACCAGTAACAGACAGGTCAAGCTTCAATCCACTGCAAGGGTATACACAATTCCTTGTAATGGCTGCAGCAAATTATACGTCGGCGAAACATCCAGAGACCTCCAAACACGTATTTCAGAACACCAGTACGCAGGCAGATCTGACGACTCAAGAAATGCCTGTGTTCAACACCGAAATTTACACAACCATTTAATCAACTACAGAAACACAAGACTCATCGCCAGAGAAGACAACACTCAATACCGAAGAATCCTGGAATCATCACTTATCTGTATATCCAACAACTTCAACCAGAACAACGGCTTCTACAACATAGCTGAACCTATTGCCAAGAAACTTCTTCATCGCTATCCCACATACAACTCAAGAATGGAACACTGCAGGTCCTTTAAGTTACCCGAGGTTTTAAACTATCACACTACCTTGAAGACTGTCACATGCAGCATTCTCCACCTGACCCAGCATTCTCCACCTGACCCAGCATTCTCCACCTGACCCAGCATTCTCCACCTGACCCAGCATTCTCCACCTGACGAAATCCTATAAATACTCATGTTACTCTTTTTAAAGGTAGATCTGTCTGTGACTCGATAAAGGCCACTGCGTGGGCGAAACGTTGTCAATAAAGGATCACATTATACTGCTTATGTGTTTATCTTTCCACCTGCTATCATACCAACACCTGTTATCATACCAACACCTGTTATCATACCAACACCTGTTATCATACCAACACCTGTTATCATACCAACACCTGTTATCAACCTGCTATCATGCTGTAACCCTCCATCCCTCCCCTGCTCCTCAGGTAATCAATACTGACCAAACTTGCTGCAGGGTAGTTAAGCCTCAATTATGTCTGTGGTCGTTACGACTTGATCAAGACTTGAGTTAATTAACTCTGACTTGAAAAAAATGACTTTCCTTAACTCTACTTAACTTGAAGGAACGCGAACTTGACTCCCTTTCAAGGTGTTCCTTTAACTTGACTCGCCTTCAAGGATGAGTTACATGGGCTCAGCACTTCACGTGAATGTAATAAAATAATAATAATAATAATAATAATAATAATAATAATAGTAATAATAATAATAATAATAATAATAATAATAAAAATAATAATAATAATAATAATAATAATAATTATAATAATAATAATAGTAATAATAAAAATATTTTTCCTTCTAGGTGTATATACACTGAGAGATACACTCCTCTTTGTGTACATACACAATCGATATACATACACTGGCAGATACACACACCGTTGCCAACGTATGCTTCCTGTCTAGTTTATCAGTAACAGGAGAAAAAATAACAGAACAAAATTCTGAACTTAAATTCTGCTTTTTCAAGTTGGTCAAAGACCCATTGTTGGTGTTATCTGGTCAGGGACCACTTGTAGCAGCTGGTCCTGCTCTCCCTGGTCTCATAACCTGGAGAAATAGCTGTCGCATCTTCGTATATACACTGTATTGTGTATATACCAAGAGAGAGCTTTCTGGGTTGTCCTGAAAACTCTCTCCTGGTTGTATTAGTGTCCTCTTGAAAGCTCTCTCATAGCTGTACTAGGGTCCTCTTGAAAGCTCTCTCATAGCTGTACTAGGGTCCTCTTGAAAGCTCTCTTATGGCTGTACTAGGTTCCTCTTGAAAGCTCTCTCATAGCTGTACTAGGGTCCTCTTGAAAGCTCTTTCATGGCTGTACTAGGGTCCTCTTGAAAGCTCTCTCATGGCTGTACTAGGGTCCTCTTGAAAGCTCTCTCATAGCTGTACTAGGGTCCTCTTGAAAGCTCTTTCATGGCTGTACTAGGGTCCTCTTGAAAGCTCTCTCATAGCTGTACTAGGGTCCTCTTGAAAGCTCTCTCATAGCTGTACTTGGGTCCTCTTGAAAGCTCTTTCATTGGCTGTACTAGGGTCCTCTTGAAAGCTCTCTCATGGCTGTACTAGGGACCTCTTGAAAGCTCTCTCATGGCTGTACTAGAGTCCTCTTGAAAGCTCTCTCATGGCTGTACTAGGGACCTCTTGAAAGCTCTCTCATTGCTGTACTAGGGTCCTCCTGAAAGCTCTCTTATGGCTGTACTATGGTCCTCTTGAATGCTCTCTCCTGGCTGTACTAGTGTTCTCAAAGCTCTCTCCTGGCTGTACTAGGGTCCTCCTGAAAGCTCTCTTATGGCTGTACTAGGGTCCTCCTGAAAGCTCTCCTATGGCTGTACTAGGGTCCTCTTGAATGCTCTCTCCTGGCTGTACTAGTGTCCTCCTGAAAGCTCTCTTATGGCTGTACTAGGTTCCTCTTGAATGCTCTCTCCTGGCTGTACTAGTGTCCTCCTGAAAGCTCTCTTATGGCTGTACTAGGGTCCTCCTGAAAGCTCTCTTATGGCTGTACTAGGGTCCTCCTGAAAGCTCTCTTATGGCTGTACTAGGGTCCTCTTGAATGCTCTCTCCTGGCTGTACTAGTGTCCTCCTGAAAGTTCTCTCATGGCTCTACTAGGGTGCTACTGAGAACTCTCTCCTGCTGGTACCAGTGTCCTCCTGAGAGCTCTCTTCTTTCTTCAAGACATCCCGCTGGGAGTCGTCCAGATCTTCAATTCCCTCACATCTTTTTCGTCTTCAAGTCCGTCTGTCCTCTGGGGCGACATTTGCCTTACGTTTGTTGTTTTTCGTTGTGCTGGGGTCATGCTCCTCCTCCGGCTGTCCTGGGAAAAGTATCTTTACGGAGATGTAAAAGGAAAAAAATAGGGAAATTTATTTCCTAGAATGCTGGCAGCTCCAGTGGGTCCGCTTATAGTGTCTCTGCTGATGTGTGGTTCAGATACTTGGGAGTTTGTGTCATGTGAGTGAGACTCTGGGTTTCTGGGAGAACACTGGTTTCTGTGGGAAGGGGGAGGGGGTTAGACGAGTTAGAACCCAGGTTTCTGTAGGAAGGAAGGGGGTTAGACGAGTTAGAACCCAGGTTTCTGTGGGAAGGGGTAGGGTGTTAGACGAGTTAGAACCCAGGTTTCTGTTGGAAGGGGGTGTCAGACGAGTTAGAACCCAGGTTTCTGTTGGAAGGGGGTGTCAGACGAGTTAGAACCCAGGTTTCTGTTGGAAGGAGGTGTGTCAGACGAGTTAGAACCCAGGTTTCTGTGGGAAGGGGTAGGGTGTTAGAAGAGTTAGAACCCAGGTTTCTGTTGGAAGGGGGTGTCAGACGAGTTAGAACCCAGGTTTCTGTTGGAAGGGGGTGTTAGACGAGTTAGAACCCAGGTTTCTGTTGGAAGGGGGTGTGTTAGACAAGTTAGAACGCAGGTTTCTGTGGAAGGACGTATTTCAGACGAGTGAGAACCCAAATTTCTGTGGGAAGAGAGTGTTTCACAGGAGTGAAAACCCAGGATCTGTGTGAGTGAATCTAATTCCCTTTACGACCTCTGGCAAGACAATAAGCGAAGTATAAATGATACAAGTAAGGTATTCAGTGCTACGTGTGTGGGATCTAAGACGCTCTCACTGTGAGTTACGATGCTCTCACTCTAACACAATGCCACTGGTAAGAAACCAACGCTGTATTTCACAACATTTCGCCCCCCCCAAAAAAAAAAAAATAAATAAAAAGAACTTTTAAGCAATATAATAAAAATTGTATTCTGTTGTATTTATCTTTTGTAGAGGCCTACGTGTGTGGTAGAAAGTCCTGAGCCTACTGAACCTTGTGAGATAGATAGATAGATAGATAAATAGATAGATAGATAGATAGATAGAGAGAGAGAAGAGAGAGAGAGAGAAGAGAGAGAGAGAGAGAGAGAGAGAGAGAGAGAGAGAGAGAGAAGGAGAGAGAAGAAGAGAGAATTGATGATCAAGAGAGAGAGAAGAGAAGAGATGAATTTTCAGATTACATTTATGTTAGCAGAGGATCAATCAGAGGACAAGAGATGAGAGGCTGGGACGATGCTCACTCAGCGCCCCTCTTCAGAAGATAGTGTTTGCCGCGGGTCAAGTCATGCAAGACAGCCCAGTAGCAGTCATGTTTAAAGTGCATGCTCAGTGTTTAATCAGCAGTGGTGTTCTTTATTCCATGCAAAGGGATTGACAGTACGGCTCTGTCATTCAACCACCAGTCAATTTCAACCAAGCAAATTGGAATTTCCAAGCAGGAACCTCAAAATGCTTTATTGAAATCATGAAATAGTAATGACACGATTGCATATATATATATATATATATATATATATATATATATATATATATATATATATATATATATATATATATATATATATATATATATATATATATATATATATATATATCATATATATATATATAATGCTCGATTAGGTAAAACTGGTCAATTAGCAAGAACTCATCTAAAATTAAGTCCTTTCTAAATTTTTCTCTTATACGTTTAAAGATATATTTTTTCATTTATGTTAATGTAAGAATTTATAATTTTGTACCAAGAGAAACTTTGAAAACCTACCTAACCTTATTACAACAAGAGCAATTTAATTTAGCCTAACCCAACTAAATATATTTTAGATACGTTAACATTAATTTAATAATAAACAAACACAATGAAATATATTTTTTCGTTATGTTCAGAATGATTTTGGCGAAATTATTGCATACACAAATTTTCACTTGTCTTATATGGCAAGGTGAGCGTTGCTATTTAAGCCAAAATCGCAAGTTTTACCTAATCGGCACGATATATATATATATATATATATATATATATATATATATATATATATATATATATATATATATATATATATATATATAAATACGGACAAGTTGAAGATTAAGACACATGTGCAACAGTTGAGTATATTTATTGATGAAACGTTTCGCCCACACAGTAGACTTCTTCAGTCAAATACCCAGGCAGCGAGTGTAGTAGTGTAACAAAGGTGATGTAATCAGTCCCTCAACCTGGAGAAGTAGTGTTAAGGTGGTCACTCCCTCAACCTGGAGAAGTAGTGTTAAGGTGGTCACTCCCTCAACCTGGAGAAGTAGTGTTAAGGTGGTCACTCCCTCAACCTGGAGAAGTAGTGTTAAGGTGGTCACTCCCTCAACCTGGAGAAGTAGTGTTAAGGTGGTCACTCCCTCAACCTGGAGAAGTAGTGTTAAGGTGGTCACTCCCTCAACCTGGAGAAGTAGTGTTAAGGTGGTCACCCCCTCAACCTGGAGAAGTAGTGTTAAGGTGGTCACTCCTCAACCTGGAGAAGTAGTGTTAAGGTGGTCACCCCCTCAACCTGGAGAAGTAGTGTTAAGGTGGTCACTCCTCAACCTGGAGAAGTAGTGTAGGTGGTCACTCCTCAACCTGGAGAAGTAGTGTTAAGGTGGTCACTCCTCAACCTGGAGAAGTAGTGTTAAGGTGGTCACTCCTCAACCTGGAGAAGTAGTGTTAAGGTGGTCACTCCCTCAACCTGGAGAAGTAGTGTTAAGGTGGTCACTCCTCAACCTGGAGAAGTAGTGTTAAGGTGGTCACTCCCTCAACCTGGAGAAGTAGTGTTAAGGTGGTCACTCCCTCACCTGAGAAGTAGTGTTAAGGTGGTCACTCCCTCAACCTGGAGAAGTAGTGTTAAGGTGGTCACTCCCTCAACCTGGAGAAGTAGTGTTAAGGTGGTCACTCCTCAACCTGGAGAAGTAGTGTTAAGGTGGTCACTCCCTCAACCTGGAGAAGTAGTGTTAAGGTGGTCACTCCCTCAACCTGGAGAAGTAGTGTTAAGGTGGTCACCCTCAACCTGGAGAAGTAGTGTTAAGGTGGTCACTCCTCAGCCTGGAGAAGTAGTGTTAAGGTGGTCACTCCCTCAACCTGGAGAAGTAGTGTTAAGGTGGTCACTCCTCAACCTGGAGAAGTAGTGTTAAGGTGGTCACTCCCTCAACCTGGAGAAGTAGTGTTAAGGTGGTCACTCCTCAACCTGGAGAAGTAGTGTTAAGGTGGTCATCCTCAACCTGGAGAAGTAGTGTAAGGTGTCACTCCCTCAACCTGGAGAAGTAGTGTTAAGGTGTACTCCCTCAACCTGGAGAAGTAGTGTTAAGGTGGTCACTCCCTCAACCTGGAAAGTATGTTAGGTGGTCATCCCTCAACCTGGAGAAGTAGTGTTAGGTGGTCACCCTCCAACCTGGAGAAGTAGTGTTAAGGTGGTCACTCCCTCAACCTGGAGAAGTAGTGTTAAGGTGGTCACTCCTCAACCTGGAGAAGTAGTGTTAAGTGGTCACTCCCTCAACCTGGAGAAGTAGTGTTAAGGTGGTCACTCTCAACCTGGAGTATTTATTGAGAAGTGTTAAGGTGGTCACTCCTCAACCTGGAGAAGTAGTGTTAAGGTGGTCACTCCCAACTGGAGAAGTAGTGTTAAGGTGGTCACTCCCTCACCTGGAGAAGTAGTGTTAAGGTGGTCCCCTCAACCTGGAGAAGTAGTGTTAGGTGGTCACTCCTCAACCTGGAGAAGTAGTGTTAGGTGGTCACTCCCTCAACCTGGAGAAGTAGTGTTAAGGTGGTCATCCCTCAACCTGGAGAAGTAGTTTAAGGTGGTCACTCCCTCACCTGGAGAAGTAGTGTTAGGTGGTCACTCCTCAACCTGGAGAGTAGTGTTAGGTGGTCTCCCTCCCTGGAGATAGTTTTGTATCTCACCTGAGAAGTATGTTGGTTCACTCCTCAACCTGGAGAAGTAGTGTTAGGTGGTCACTCCTCCCTGAATAGTTTAAGGTTATCTCAACTGGAGAAGTATGTTAAGGTGGACTCCTAACCTGAAAGAGGTTAAGGTTCACCTCAACTGAAATATTTAGTGGTACCTCACCTAGAATAGTGTTATGGTCATCACCTGGAGAAGTATGTTAGTGGTCACTCCTCAACCTGAGAAGTAGTGTTAGGTGGTCACTCCTCAACTGAGAATAGTTTAAGGTGTACTCTCAATGAATAGTGTTATGTATCTAACCTGAAGTAGTGTTAGGTGTATCCTCAACCTGAGAGAGTGTTAAGTGGCACCCTCAACCTGGAGAAGTAGTTTAGGTGGTCCTCCTCACCTGAGAAGTAGTGTTAAGGTGTCACTCCTCAACCTGAGAGTAGTGTTAAGGTGGTATCCCTCAACCTGGAGAAGTAGTGTTAAGTGGTCACTCCTCAACCTGGAGAAGTAGTGTAAGGTGTCACTCCCTCCAACCTGAGAAGTAGTGTTAGTGGTCCTCCCTCAACCTGGAAGTAGTGTTAGGTGTCATCCCTCAACCTGGAGAGTAGTTATGGTCCTCACTGAAAAGAGTGGTCCCCCCTGGAAAGTAGTTTGGTGGTCACCTCACCTGGAAATAGTGTTAGGGACCCTCAATGGATAGTGTTAAGGTGGTCACTCCTCAACCTGAGAAGTAGTGTTAGGTGGTCACCCTCAACCTGGAGAAGTAGTGTTAAGGTGGTCACTCCTCAACCTGAGAAGGTGTTAAGGTGTCACCCTCACCTGAGAAGTAGTGTTAAGTGGTCACTCCTCAACCTGGAGAAGTAGTGTTAGGTGGTCACTCCTCAACCTGAGAGTAGTGTTAAGGTGGTCACTCCCTCACCTGAGAAGTAGTGTTAGGTGGTCACTCCCAACCTGGAGAAGTAGTGTTAAGGTGGTCTCCCACCTGGAAGTATTTAGTGGTCCTCCTCAACCTGAGAAGTAGTTTGGTGGTCACCCTCAACCTGGAAAGTAGTGTTAGTGGTCACCTCAACCTGGAGAGTAGTGTTAGGTGCCCCTCAACCTGGAGAAGTAGTGTTAAGGTGGTCACTCCCTCAACCTGGAGAAGTAGTGTTAAGGTGGTCACTCCTCAACCTGGAGAAGTAGGTTAAGGTGGTCACTCCTCAACCTGGAGAAGTAGTGTTAAGGTGGTCACTCCCTCAACCTGGAGAAGTAGTGTTAAGGTGGTCACTCCCTCAACCTGGAGAAGTAGTGTTAAGGTGGTCACTCCTCAACCTGGAGAAGTAGTGTTAAGGTGGTCATCCCTCAGCCTGGAGAAGTAGTGTTAAGGTGGTCACCCTCAACCTGGAGAAGTAGTGTTAAGGTGGTCCTCCCTCACCTGGAGAAGTAGTGTTAAGTGGTCACTCCCTCAACCTGGAGAAGTAGTGTTAAGGTGGTCACTCCCTCAACCTGGAGAAGTAGTGTTAAGGGTGTGTCAGTGCCCTCAACCTGGAGAAGTAGTGTTAAGGTGGTCACTCCTCAACCTGGAGAAGTAGTGTTAAGGTGGTCACTCCTCAACCTGGAGAAGTAGTGTTAGGTGGTCACTCCCTCAACCTGGAGAAGTAGTGTTAAGGTGGTCATCCCTCAACCTGGAGAAGTAGTGTTAAGGTGGTCACCCTCTACCTGGAAGTAGTGTTAAGGTGGTCACTCCCTCAACCTGGAGAAGTAGTGTTAAGGTGGTCATCCCCCTGAGAAATAGTGTTAAGGTGGTCACCCTCAACCTGGAGAAGTAGTGTTAAGGTGGTCAGTCCCTCATCCTGGAGAAGTAGTGTTAAGGTGGTCACTCCCTCAGCCTGGAGAAGTAGTGTTAAGGTGGTCACTCCCTCAGCCTGGAGAAGAGTTCAGCTCCATGGAGCTGGGGGACTCACCACCTTAAATACTGATTACATTATCTTCATTTCACTACTCTTGTTGTCTCTGTATTTGACTGAAGAAGTCTACTGTGTGGGCGAAACGTTTTATCAATAAAGACACCCAACTGTTGCACATGTGTCTTAATCTTGAGGGCCAGTTATAACTAACAGCTGGCCCTGGCCACCCCAGCTGGCCCTGGCCAACCCAGCTGGCCCTGGCCACCCTAGCTGAGAAAGAGAGAGAGAGAGAAAGAGAATTTTCATTGATCTACATGTGTCAATGTTAGTACAAGAGAAGGATGGTGTAAACATTATGGCAGAGGATCAAAGAGAGAGATGAGGGAGGCTGGGACGATGCTCACTCAGCGCCCCTCTTCAGAAGATAGTGTTTGCCGCGGGTCAAGTCATGCAAGACAGCCCAGTAGCAGTCATGTTTAAAGTGCATGCTCAGTGTTTAACCAGCAGTGGTGTTCTTTATTCCATGCAAAGGGGATTGACAGTACGGCTCTGTCATTCAACCACCAGTCAATTTCAACCAAGCAAATTGGAATTTCCAAGCAGGAACCTCAAAATGCTTTATTGAAATCATGAAATAGTAATGACACGATTGCATATTATATATATATATATATATATATATATATATATATATATATATATATATATATATATATATATATATATATATATATATATATATATATGTCGTGACTGATTAGGTAAAACTGGTCAATTAGCAAGAACTCATCTAAAATTAAGTCCTTTCTAAATTTTCTCTTATACGTTTAAAATATATTTTTTTCATTTATTTAATGTAAGAATTTATAATTTTGTACCAAGGAAACTTTGAAAACCTACCTAACCTTATTACAACAAGCGCAATTTAATTTAGCCTAACCAACTAAATATATTTTAGATACGTTAACATTAATTTAATAATAAACAAACACAATGAAATATAGTTTTTTCGTTATGTTCAGAATGATTTTGGCGAAATTATTGCATACACAAATTCACTTGTCTTATATGGCAAGGTGAGCGTTCTATTTAAGCCAAAATCGCAAGTTTTACCTAATCGGCACGTATATATATATATATATATATATATATATATATATATATATATATATATATATATATATATATATCAAAATAAGTAAATACAAAGACCATAGACAGAGGCATCAACTTGACCTGTAGACAGTGGCTGGTAAGGCAGTGTTAGGAGCCGGGACTCGACCCCTGGGTGCACCTGGGTGAGGACAATTCACATACACCACCAGATAGAACATTTCTTCCTGGTATTTCTGCTCACAAAATATTCTCTCGTTTTCAAAAATAACTCAACCTTTCATAAGTTTATGTTTGCTATCATTGCATGTGCAACATCAGAACAATTTTCACCTTCTCATCCAATAACCATTCAATCCCCCCCCCCCCTCCCTTTCAATTTCTTCCCCTCACGCATTTTTCAATTTCCTGTTCAACTCCCCCTGTCTTCCCCAATCAACTCTCCGCCACCAAAAAAAAACAAAGACAATCTTCTCTCAATTTTCTTTACGTCTTTACAGAGGTGTCCTGCCCTTACTTGGTACCAGTGCCAGACAGAAGACCAGTGCCAGACAGAGGGTCAGTGCCAGTCAGAGGGTCAGTGCCAGCCAGAGGGTCAGTGCCAGTCAGAGAACCATTGCCAGCCAGAGGGCCAGTGCCAGTCAGAAGAACAGTGCCAGCCAGAGGGCCAGTGCCAGCCAGAGGGCCAGTGCCAGCAGTATAAAATACGGACAAGTTGAAGATTAAGACACATGTGCAACAGTTGGGTATATTTATTGATGAAACGTTTCGCCCACACAGTAGACTTCTTCAGTCAAATACCCAGGCAGCGAGTGTAGTAGTGTAACAAAGGTGATGTAATCAGTCCCTCAACCTGGAGAAGTAGTGTTAAGGTGGTCACTCCCTCAACCTGGAGAAGTAGTGTTAAGGTGGTCACTCCCTCAACCTGGAGAAGTAGTGTTAAGGTGGTCACTCCCTCAACCTGGAGAAGTAGTGTTAAGGTGGTCACTCCCTCAACCTGGAGAAGTAGTGTTAAGGTGGTCACTCCTCAACCTGGAGAAGTAGTGTTAAGGTGGTCACTCCTCAGCCTGGAGAAGTAGTGTTAAGGTGGTCACTCCCTCAACCTGGAGAAGTAGTGTTAAGGTGGTCACTCCCTCAACCTGGAGAAGTAGTGTTAAGGTGGTCAGTCCCTCAACCTGGAGAAGTAGTGTTAAGGTGGTCACTCCCTCAACCTGGAGAAGTAGTGTTAAGGTGGTCACTCCCTCAACCTGGAGAAGTAGTGTTAAGGTGGTCATTCCCTCAGCCTGGAGAAGTAGTGTTAAGGTGGTCACTCCTCAACCTGAGAAGTAGTGTTAAGGTGGTCACTCCCTCAGCCTGGAGAAGTAGTGTTAAGGTGGTCACTCCCTCAACCTGGAGAAGTAGTGTTAAGGTGGTCACTCCCTCAGCCTGGAGAAGTAGTGTTAAGGTGGTCACTCCCTCAGCCTGGAGAAGTAGTGTTAAGGTGGTCACTCCCTCAGCCTGGAGAAGTAGTGTTAAGGTGGTCACTCCCTCAGCCTGGAGAAGTAGTGTTAGGTGGTCACTCCCTCAGCCTGGAGAAGAGTTCAGCTCCATGGAGCTGGGGGACTCACCACCTTAAATACTGATTACATTATCTTCATTTCACTACTCTTGTTGTCTCTGTATTTGACTGAAGAAGTCTACTGTGTGGGCGAAACGTTTTATCAATAAAGACACCCAACTGTTGCACATGTGTCTTAATCTTGAGGGCCAGTTATAACTAACAGCTGGCCCTGGCCACCCCAGCTGGCCCTGGCCACCCCAGCTGGCCCTGGCCACCCTAGCTGGTCCGGGCCGCCCCAGCTGGCCCGGGCCCCCCCATCATCATCAAGACGCAATTTGCGACAAACTGAATTCCCTTCCTTGAGATGTGTCGGAAATTGAACTGTCCAAGAAACACTTGTGTTAGTTGAAACTTGGAGAGTTTCTTAAGAAGTAAGATGAAGAAGCTGGGTGCGTCTTAAACGCTTACTGATACCAGACTCTTCTTAGTTTCTTAAGAAGAAGATAAAGAAGCTGGGTGCGTCTTAAACGCTTACTGATACCAGACTCTTCTTAATACCTTACTAAGTGATACAAGGATAATCTTCATATCTTAACCAGATATACTTCTTAATCTTCTTGTCTTGATCAAGAAGATGCCCTGCTCTTGCTAAGAGGAAGGTGAAATAAAGACGAAGTGGAAATAAAGAGGAAGGTGAAATAAAGAGGAAGGTGAAATAAAGACGAAGTGGAAATAAAGAGGAAGGTGAAATAAAGACGAAGGTGAAATAAAGAATAAGTGGAAATAAAGACGAAGGTGAAATAAAGAGGAACGTGAAATAAAGAGGAAGGTGAAATAAAGAGGAACGTGAAATAAAGAGGAAGGTGAAATAAAGAAGAAAGTGAAATAAAGAATAAGTGGAAATAAAGACGAAGGTGAAATAAAGAGGAAGGTAAAATAAAGAGTTTTGTTTTATTAAGGCGAAACATGTGTTGATAAGTGGACTTAACTGCTGGGCGCTGAGGTGCTATAGTCTTAACGTTGCTGATACTTCATACTTTCTCTCTCTCTCTCTCTCTCTCTCTCTCTCTCTCTCTCTCTCTCTCTCTCTTAGAGCTTTAAAGAAAGTCTCTGGAAGCTCAACCAAGAAACAGTATTTTCTACCTTGCTTTTAGGAGCCATGATTATTGCTTGAGAAAGAGGAGCAGGAGGAATAGGAGAAGAAGAGAAGCTAGGAACAGAAGCAGAAACAGTAGCAGGAATAACAATACAAACGAAGGAGAGCTAGAAGTGAAGGAGAGAAAGAAGATGGGAAGAGAACTGAGAGAAAAAAGAGCAGGACGACAGGAGAAACAGGAAGAGAAAGAAGGAAGGGAAAGACACAAGCATGAAAAAATTAGAAGTAAAGAAAGGAAGAACAAATAATGAATATATATATATATATATATTGCACACCCTCACCCGTTACCTCTCACGCCCACCTGTTACCTCCCACGCCCACCCGTTACCTCCCACGCCCACCCGTTACCTCCCACGCCCACCCATTACCTCCTACGCCCACCCATTACCTAAAAGAGGAACAACAACGAAATTTTTAATGGGTTAAACATGGGTGAGAGTTATGGTGTCTTTATGAGGCGATGAATGGTGGTTAATGTGGCATGGTGAGCCATCAGGGTGGGAGGGAGGGTGGGAGAGAGATGGAGGGAGGGTGGGAGGGATTTAGGGAGGGTGGGAGGGATTTAGGGAGGGTGGGAGGGATTTAGGGAGGGTAGGGAGGGTGGGAGGGATTTAGGGAGGGTGGGAGGGATTTAGGGAGGGTAGGGAGGGTGGGAGGGATTTAGGGAGGGTAGGGAGGGTGGGAGGGGAGGGGGTATTTAGAGAGGGAGAGGGAAGGAGAGAGTGGGAGGGAGGGTGGTAGGGTAATAATAATAACAATACTAATACTAATGCTAATACTAATAATAATACCAATACTAATACTAATACTAATAATAATAATAATAACACTAATAATAATAATTATTAATAATAATAATAATAATAATAATAATAATAATAATAATAATAATAATAATAATAATAATAATAATAATAATAATAATAATAATAATAATAATAATAATAATAATAATAATAATAATAATAATAATAATAATAATAATAATGTCAATAATAATAAATTTAACATTGTGGAGGGTTCCCAGCAAGCTATCTTAACCACAAGAAAGTAAACACAGTGGCCATCACTCGCGCCTTACCTGCCTTCCAGAGGTCTTCAGTAATAATAATGGCTTTGTTACGGCCTCCTACCAATATGGTGGTTAGATAGTTAACCTGCCGGCCAGCAGTACCACTGGGTATGTCATCAAACCCAATGTGGGGACTGCTGACCTTCCTCTGCCACTTTTCAGACCAAGACATTAATTTGTCCAAATCCTCCTGGAGTTCACTGGTATCGTCATCTAAATGAATCATATTGTCTATTTTTGTATCATCAGCAAATCTGTTTATGTCACTTGTAATTCCTTCGTTAAGGTGATTGACAGTGTTCACCAGACTCACGGTATACACCTGATGGTGACATCTACTGGCCGAGAGAGAGTATTCACCATAGAGTGTTCACCACTGCTTGAGAGTCCACTGGGTTCACCTGACTCCCTCAGAGGTACTTGAGGGTCTTACTCAGCTCATCTGATACCAGCTGGACTTAGTTTCCTTCTGCCTATCCTACGATGTCGTGTGAGACACAGAAGGTAGTGTCGTGTGAGACACAGAAGGTAGTGTCGTGTGAGACACAGAAGGTAGTGTCGTGTGAGACACTACCCAATACCCATAATGCAAATAATTGGTTCAAAGAACCGACAGGTTTATGAGTAAGACAAGTGTATCACCTGGGTATCTTCAGTGAGGAAAAGTTTGGCCAACCATGGCTTCTTCAGTCCAATACATTGAAGAATGATTGAAGACCACAAGGACTTTGAGGTGATCAGTCCCTCAGTCTGGAGTCCATGTCATCAGTCTTGATGGACTCAAGTGAGGGACTGATTACCTCAAACTCTTCCACCACACACTGGATGCTCACCATCATCCACCACACACTGGATGCTCACCATCATCCACCACACACTGGATACTCACCATCATCCACCACACACTGGATGCTCACCATCATCCACCACACACTGGATACTCACCATCATCCACCACACACTGGATGCTCACCATCATCCACCACACACTGGATACTCACCATCATCCACCACACACTGGATGCTCATCATCATCCACCACACACTGGATGCTCACCATCATCCACCACACACTGGATGCTCACCATCATCCACCACACACTGGATACTCACCATCATCCACCACACACTGGATACTCACCATCATCCACCACACACTGGATGCTCACCATCATCCACCACACACTGGATACTCACCATCATCCACCACACACTGGATGCTCACCATCATCCACCACACACTGGATACTCACCATCATCCACCACACACTGGATGCTCACCATCATCCACCACACACTGGATGCTCAATATCATCCACCACACACTGGATGCTCACCATCATCCACCACACACTGGATACTCACCATCATCCACCACACACTGGATGCTCACTATCCTCCACACACTGGATACTCACCATCATCCACCACACACTGGATGCTCACCATCATCCACCACACACTGGATGTTCACCATCATCCACCACACACTGGATGCTCACCATCATCCACCACACACTGGATGCTTACCATCATCCACCACACACTGGATGTTCACTATCATCCACCACACACTGGATGCTCACCATCATCCACCACACACTGGATGCTCACCATCATCCACCACACACTGGATACTCACCATCATCCACCACACACTGGATACTCACCATCATCCTCCACACACTGGATACTCACCATCATCCTCCACACACTGGATACTCACCATCATCCACCACACACTGGATACTCACTATCATCCACCACACACTGGATACTCACTATCATCCCCCACACACTGGATACTCACCATCATCCACCACACACTGGATACTCACCATCATCCACCACACACTGGATGCTCACCATCATCCACCACACACTGGATACTCACCATCATCCTCCACACACTGGATACTCACCATCATCCACCACACACTGGATACTCACCATCATCCACCACACACTCGATGCTCACCATCATCCACCACACACTGGATGCTCACCATCATCCACCACACACTGGATGCTCACCATCATCCACCACACACTGGATGCTCACCATCATCCACCACACACTGGATGCTCACCATCATCCTCCACTCCTCTCATTATTCCCTCTTCCCCTCTATTCCCAATTTTTGCTTTCACTCTGCTTCCAATTTTTCCCCTCATATTCCAATCTAAAGTCTAGTCTTTCATTTGTGCTATGTTATATAGTACGTATTTCCTCTATGTGCCGTATATTTACTCTATGTTCTATATATTCAGTCTATATACTATATAGTTTGTGTGCTTTTGATCTGCATGATAAATACAGCGATTTCTCCAAGTATTTAGTGTTCTCTCTCTCTCTCTCTCTCTCTCTCTCTCTCTCTCTCTCTCTCTCTCTCTCTCTCTCTCTCCTCTCCCCACCTGAGCATCTCGTAGCTACACGAGATGTGTTTCCTGGCGTCTTGCAGCAATACTATGCAGATGTGGGTGTTGCAGACGCCTGTCTGTCAGTCACCCAAACAACTCTCCAACATTTTGATTAATATACCACCAGTGAAGCATATATCCTCCAGGTACCTATACGTTGTGTTTATGTGTTGTGTATAGCAGTAAATTAGCGTGGATCATACAATAAGATCACAGTAAACTGCTTGATATATATATATATATATATATATATATATATATATATATATATATATATATATATATATATATATAACACAAGAGAAAAGACTTCACTAAGACACTCTTTCATGAAAGCACTTTGAAGGAAGTAATGGTTTAGTCTGCTGGTTAAGTGGACAGCCATGTGGCTGGAGGCTGGTAGGAGGGACAGCCATGTGGCTGGAGGCCACTTATTTAAATTTTCATTGCATCATTGCTTTAGTATACATACTTATGCGTGTATACTAAAGCAACGTATACTAAAGCTTTATTATACATGCGTATACATGCATGTATAGCCATCTAAATAGCATACAGAGTAGAGCATACATACATTTGTTGGTCTCTGGCGGTGCGTGAATATGCGTGATTTGTATATCCATATGTATGCTTGAGTGAGTGTATGCCTGACACGAGCAAATATACACAATACACGTGAATATGCAGTTTGATTTGCTGAGTTTGTGTGTATGTTAGTGTGAGATGAGCAAGCTAAAACATACAGTCTATCCAATAGACATCATGGCGTGGTGGAACAACATGGAACACATGCCATGGTAAAGCTCTACGCAGAGCTTCATAACGTGGTAAAGCTCTACGCAGAGCTTCATAACGTGGTAAAGCTACACAGAGTTCAAATTCTTCCCAATAAATGCTTGTTCTACAATACATTTTCCTCTCCATGAGGGAAGTGTTGGGTACAATGATGTGGGCAGCAACCCACCCTGGTGGATGACTGCGACAACTGGCAACCCACCCTGGTGGATGACTGCGACAACTGGCAACCCACCCTGGTGGATGACTGCGACAACTGGCAACCCACCCTGGTGGATGACTGCAACAACTGGCAACCCACCCTGGTGGATGACTGCAACAACTCATATGGTTGAACATAGCATCCGACTCCTGGCCCGTCCTGACTGAATACTCATGTTGGGGTAAACTGGTTTCCAGATGTTTATCAGTCCAACATATGAGAGAGGGCAAAGAGTGCAATGGGACCTTGTAAACACCTCCACACTATCAGATGGTGTATTCTTAATCAGCCTCTGTTTCACTGTCCCATTGTTTTTGAAGGTAATGTTTATATTGTACGTTTTAAGTGCCTCACGCAGGCTGACCAAATTCTCATTGCAGGGTAAAAACCATTGTCATATATATATATATATATATATATATATATATATATATATATATATATATATATATATATATATATATATATATATATATATGTATGACAATTGTAGCTGCCATCTTATTGATGTTTACATTATCCCATTAAGAGAATTTCGAGTTAATTGAGAATTGTTTGAGCTGGCAATGTTGAACTTAAGTGAGGACAATGTTGCAGACTCTGGCTGCATGCAAACACCTCAGGCAATTAAGATGAAGAATATTAATACCTGAATATATTTTGGAAAGGCAGTGTTGGTTGCTGAAGAGGAGAAGGTGAGAGACAGGCTACCTGTAAATCACTGTGGCACTGCTAGAAGAAGGTGCTGGTTGCAGTGCCAGTAGTCACTGGTAGGCTGTGAGCAGTGCCAGCAGTGCCTGGTGCAAGTTTCTTGCTGGCAGTAGAGCTTAGTAAAGTTTAATTAAGGTGAAATGAGAGTAATATTATTGTTTTATTTTGGATTGTGTGTGTGTGTGTGTGTACTCACCTAGTTGTACTCACCTAGTTGTGGTTGCAGGGGTCGAGCAAATCTGTGTGTGTGTGTGTGTGTGTGTGTGTGTGTGTGCGTGTGTGTGTGTGTGTGTGTGTGAGAGAGAACACAAACATTATACTGTGAACAACACAACAGTGTTGTAAGCAACACAACAGTGTTGTGAGGAACACAACAGTGTTGTAAGCAACACAACAGTGTTGTGAGGAACACAACAGTGTTGTCAGCAACACAACAGTGTTGTAAGCAACACAACAGTGTTGTAAGCAACACAACAGTGTTGTGAGCAACACAACAGTGTTGTCAGCAACACAACAGTGTTGTAAACAACACAACAGTGTTGTAAGCAACACAACAGTGTTGTAAGCAACACAACAGTGTTGTAAGCAACACAACAGTGTTGTAAGCAACACAACAGTGTTGTAAGCAACACAACAGTGTTGTAAGCAACACAACAGTGTTGTAAGCAACACAACAGTGTTGTGAGCAACACAACAGTGTTGTGAGCAACACAACAGTGTTGTGAGCAACACAACAGTGTTGTGAGCAACACAACAGTGTTGTGAGCAACACAACAGTGTTGTGAGCAACACAACAGTGTTGTAAGCAACACAACAGTGTTGTAAGCAACACAACAGTGTTGTAAGCAACACAACAGTGTTGTAAGCAACACAACAGTGTTGTAAGCAACACAACAGTGTTTAGCACACACAGTGTTGTAACAACACAACAGTGTTGTAAGCAACACAACAGTCAAAGTCTCCCTCACACAATGTTTTTCATTTTATTTACGTCATATAAACCGATTATTCAGTATTTAATAAAAACAATTTTTTTCTCAACTTTTCTTTCATGAAACATTTTTTTTCGAAAACATTGCGCATTTTTTTTTAATTTTATATATATATTTTTTTGAGGGGGGTGGGGGGTATAAATAGTTATTTTTTATAACGGTTTTGGAGAATCTGAAGGGAATGAATTGTTGAATTGCGAGATTTGTACAGCAGCAGTACAGCAGCAGTACAGCAGCAGTACAGCAGCAGTACAGCAGCAACACAGCAGCAACACAGCAGCAACACAGCAGCAACACAGCAGCAACACAGCAGCAACACAGCAGTAACAACACATTTGTAACTCTGACACAGCAGGAACACCTCTGTAAGTTACTAAATGCTGGAAAGGTACAGCACTCAACACACCAGAGAGAGAGAGAGAGAGAGAGAGAGAGAGAGAGAGAGAGAGAGAGAGAGAGAGAGAGAGAGAGAGAGAGAGAGAGAGAGAGAGAGAAAGAAAGAGAAAGAGTCAACCAGTTCAATTTCGCTGAGCCCTCGTAGAGCTCTATTAACCAGGGAATTGGCTCACTACAAGAGCTCTTTTTAATCCAGGTGAAGCGAGGCAGGTCCAGCCACTACCTGACTCTATGGACCAGTCAACTCCACCAAGCAGGCCAGAAAAAGTGCGTGACTATTAACCTGACTTGACCCCCGGTGACCTGACTTCTCTGGTGACCTGACCTCCCTGCTAACCTGACCTCCCTGATGACCTGACCTCCCTGCTGACCTGACCTCCCTGCTGACCTGGCTCTCATATAAACATTGCTAGAATTTTTTTTAAATATTTTTTCAGACTGGTTCATAAGTAAAATGAAAAAAATAGACAAATATTAACTTCTTCCCAGGAAGATAATAATAATAATAATAATAATAATAATAATAATAATAATAATAATAATAATAATAATAATAATAATAATAATAATAATAATAATAATAATAATAATAATAATAATAATAATAAAATAATAATAATAATAATAATAATAATAATAATAATAATAATAATAATAATAATAATAATAATAATAATAATAAATAATAATAATAATAATAATAATAATAATAATAATAATAATAAATAATAATAATAATAATAATAATAATAATAATAATAATAATAATAATAATACAAAATTGTTCTTTTGATTATTTCACTTAATCATAAAATTTTCTCTTAAAATATAAATTTCCGTTTCTACATCATTATTTTTATTAAATCGTCAATGTACAATACAAAGTAGAATAATGATTTTCGGTCGCAAATTAGAAAGTAACGAAAGTAATGGAGTCCGTAATTACTTTAAAAATGTCTTTATTGTGCAAAGCGTAAACTCTCTCTCTCTCTCTCTCTCTCTCTCTCTCTCTCGTCTCTGCTCTCTCTCTCTCTCTCTCTCTCTCTCTCTCTCTCTCTCTCTCTCTCTCTTTTATATATATATATATATATATATATATATATATATATATATATATATATATATATATATATATATATACTGACGTAGACGTCAGCCAATGAGGGTGTGAAGGATGTCAGCCTCAGCACGTCCTGACGTAGACGTCAGCCTGTGATGGTCTGACAGCGTCTTGAAGGAGAGTTAATCTCATTTAGTAACGAGCCGGGATCCCTCGTTGAGAAAATCAAATCACTGATGATGGTAAACTGAATTAGTCGAAATACCAACGAGGAAGAGAGGGGCCAGTATTGCTTGTTTAAGATCTGTAACTACCTGGTTGTAACTACCTGGTTGCAATTACCTTGTTATAACTAACTGGTTGTAACTACCTGGTTGTAACTACCTGGTTGTAACTACCTGGTTGTAACCACCTGGTTGAAACTACCTGGTTGTAACTATAACTATTTGTAGTTGCAGGGGTCGAGTCATAGCTCCTGGCCCCGCCTTTTCAATGGTCGCTACTAGGTCCACTCTCTCTCCCTGCTCCATGAACTTTATCGTACCTCTTCTTAAACCTATGTATGGTTCCTGCCTCCACTACATCACTTCCCTGACTGTTCCACTTCTATGACTGTGTGTGTACTCACCTATATGTAATTGCAGGGGTCGACCCACAACTCCTGTGTGTGTGAGATTGTGGTGTGTGTGTGTGTAGTGTGTGTGTGTGTGTAGTGTGTGTGTAGTGTGTGTGTGTGTATGCGTGTGTACAATCCTCAATTCCGAAATCTAAATCCGCCAGCAGCCCAGTAGGCCTAGTAGGACCATTAAAAAAAAAGGTTGCAAGAGCCGAGTATATAAATCCCCCTGACAACTCTCTCCCATTTGATTTGCTGTGATGTGTCAATATTGACTTGCAATATTGACTTGCAATATTGACTTGCAATAGAGAGTTACAATTAGTCTTAATGTTTCAGTGCTGAGTAATTTGCAAGGATCAATGTTGAGTAATTTGCAGGGATCAATGTTGAGTAATTTGCAGGGATCAATGTTGAGTAATTTAGGCAATGTGAAATTGAGGATCAATGTTGAGTACTTGAATAATGTTGATATTGCAGGACAATGTTGAGTATGGACCAAGTTGAGTAATTTGCAGGGTCAATGTTGAGTAATTTGACCAATGTTGAGATTGCAGGATCAGTTGAGTAATTTGCAGGGTAGCACAATGTGTTGGAGTAATTTGCAGGATCAATGTTGAGTAATTTGAGGACAATGTTGAGAGCATCAATGTAGAATTGCAGTTGAGTAATTTGCAGGGATCAATGTTGAGTAATTTGCAGGGACCAATGTTGAGTAATTTGCAGAGATCAATGTTGAGTAATTTGCAGGGACCAATGTTGAGTAATTTGCAGAGATCAATGTTGAGTAATTTGTAGGGACCAATGTTGAGTAATTTGCAGGGATCAATGCTGAGTAATTTGCAGAGATCAATGTTGAGTAATTTGCAGGGATCAATACTGAGTAATTTGCAGGGATCAATGTTGAGTAATTTGCAGGGATCAATGTTGAGTAATTTGCAGGGACCAATGTTGAGTAATTTGCAGGGACCAATGCTGAGTAATTTGAAAGGATCAATGCTGAGTAATTTGCAGGGATCAATATTGAGTAATTTGCAGGGATCAATGCTGAGTAATTTGAAAGGATCAATGACTTGACCGGCCATGACTGACGAACCAAATTGAACAGGAATTTTTAACTTGCCTTAATGGGCACAAATGCAGTGATGGTAATCCAATTTCATTTGTTACTCACGTTTTTTTTTTGAGTAATTTTTTTTGTGCTTTAGGAAGAGGAGATGAAGGAAGGAAGAAGAGGAAAGTTGATACTAAGAAGAGGAGAAGGAGAGGATAATTGCTCTAAGAAAGAGGAAATACAGAGGAACGTAAACGAAAAAATATACGAAATATACGCGGGTTTAATGTTATGTGTAATGAAAGTAGATTATTATTATTATTATTATTATTATTGATTTAGTTGGACTTGAGTCCTGGAAATGGGAAGTACAATGCCTGCACTTTAGATAGTGACAGCTGGGAGGGACTATTCCCAGCTGTTGTATCTGAGCGCCTCTGCAAAGACTGATTATGTATGAGTGTGGTGAAAGTGTTGAATGATGGTGAAAGTATTTTCTTTTTTTTGGGATTTTCTTTCTTTTTGGGTCACCCTGCCTTGGTGGTCACCCTGCCTCGGTGGTCACCCTGCCTCGGTGGTCACCCTGCCTCGGTGGTCACCCTGCCTCGGTGGTCACCCTGCCTCGGTGGTCACCCTGCCTCGGTGGTCACCGTGCCTCGGTGGTCACCCTGCCTTGGTGGTCACACTGCCTCGGTGGTCACCCTGCCTCGGTGGTCACCCTGCCTCGGTGGTCACACTGCCTCGGTGGTCACACTGCCTCGGTGGTCACCCTGCCTTGGTGGTCACACCTGCCTCGGTGGTCACCCTGCCTCGGTGGTCACCCTGCCTCAGGTGGTCACCCCTGCCTTGGTGGTCACCCTGCCTCGGTGGTCACCCTGCCTCGGTGGTCACCCTGCCTCGGTGGTCACCCTGCCTCGGTGGGAGACGGCCGACTTGTTGAAAAAAAAATATTATTATTATTATTATTATTATTATTATTATTATTATTATTATTATTATTATTATTAGTAATATGATCATCATCATAATGATCATCGTCATTATTATTATTAAAGAGAGCTTTATTGAAGATAGTGTAGAGATAGTTTTATTTTACATCTGTAATCTTTAGCTCTTACTAGAGCTTTATTTTTCAATGACAAGATAAAGCTCTAAACTGAGAGCGTAACTTTGACACAGTGAATTCTTGCTGATTTGGTTAATGGGGTTTAAAGTCTATCTACCACACGAGGGTCACTGAGGCTTCAGTAAGTGTGCACCACCAGTCAAGAATACTTTAGTACCTAAAACTGTGAGTAATGTAACCTGTCAGTGTATATATATACTGAGGGATATACACCTCACAGTGTATATACATAGAGAGACATACACCTCATATACACGGGGCCAGGAGCTATGAACTGACTCTGCAACCACAAATAGGTGAGTACACACACACACACACACACACCTAACTTCTAAATAAATACTAGAGACAAAACAATCAATCTCCTACACACAGCAAGGTGTTAAAAGTTACACACTCTGGCAAGACTACGTATACTTACTACCATGCTGGCTACCCCCCCCCCTTCCCCAAGAGACTGCAAGTGAATCCTATTAACTCTTTAATAGCATTGAAAGGAGGAGAGTGTTAGAATGCTTCAGCAGTGGTCTTGAAGAGGATCGCACGCCACTCAACACTGCAACAAGACGCCTGGCTATTGTTCATTTGTTTTTATTTCCTTGGACGTAATTATTGAAAGGAGAAAAAGTTGGAGTTCTTTGTGTACTTGTCAAAAATCTTTTTTTATATGTTACGAATAAAGGAAATTGAGGTTAGTGGGGAGGATGTGGGAGGATGTGGAGGATGGGGAGTGTGGGGAGGATGGGGAGGATGTGGGGAGGATGTGGGGAGGATGTGGGAGGATGTGGGAGGATGTGGGGAGGATGTGGGGAGGATGTGGGGAGGATGGGGGGAGGATGTGGGGAGGAGTGTGGGAGGATGTGGGGAGGATGTGGGGGAGGATGTGGGGGAGGATGTGTGGGAGGATGTGGGGGAGGATGTGGGGGAGATAAGTCAAGTGTGAGTGAATGAGAGAGAGAGAGAGAGAGAGAGAGAGAGAGAGAGAGAGAGAGAGAGAGAGAGAGAGAGAGAGAGAGAGAGAGAGAGAGAGAGAGAGAGAGAGAGAGAGAGAGAGAGAGAGAGAGAGAGAGAGAGAGAGAGAGAGAGAGAGAGAGAGAGAGAGAGAGAGAGAGAGAGAGAGAGAGAGAGAGAGACAGACAGACAGACAGACAGACAGAAAAAAGAGACCCAAGATAGTATGTCTCTCCCACATGATATCCTGCCTCCCACACATGATATCCTGCCTACCCACACATGATATCCTGCCTCCCACACATGATATCCTGCCTCCCACACATGATATCCTGCCTCCCACACATGATATCCTGCCTCCCACACATGATATCCTGCCTCCACTACATGATATCCTGCCTCCCACACATGATATCCTGCCTCCCACACATGATATCCTGCCTCCCACACATGCTATCCTGCCTCCCACACATGATATCCTGCCTACCACACATGATATCCTGCCTCCCACACATGATATCCTGCCTCCCACACTGATATCCTGCCTCCCACACATGATATCCTGCCTCCCACATGATATCCTGCCTCCACACATGATATCCTGCCTCCCACATGATATCCTGCCTCCCACATGATATCCTGCCTCCCACACATGATATCCTGCCTCCCACACATGCTATCCTTCCTACCACACATGATATCCTGCCTACCACACATGATATCCTGCCTCCCACACATGATATCCTGCCTCCCACACATGATATCCTGCCTCCCACACATGATATCCTGCCTCCCACACATGATATCCTGCCTCCCACACATGAAATCCTGCCTCCCACATGATATCCTGCCTCCACACATGATATCCTGCCTCCCAAAATGATATCCTGCCTC
Source organism: Cherax destructor (assembly GCA_009830355.1). Taxonomy (NCBI): domain Eukaryota; kingdom Metazoa; phylum Arthropoda; class Malacostraca; order Decapoda; family Parastacidae; genus Cherax; species Cherax destructor. The sequence continues at coordinate 91,066 of WNWK01003471.1, read as the reverse complement.
CCACACTGATATCCTGCCTCCCACACATGATATCCTGCCTCTCACACATGATATCCTGCCTCCCACACATGATATCCTGCCTCCCACACATGATATCCTGCCTCCCACACATGATATCCTGCCTCCCACACATGATATCCTGCCTCCCACACATGATATCCTGCCTCCCACACATGATATCCTGCCTCCCACACATGATATCCTGCCTCCCACACATGATATCCTGCCTCCCACACACTGCCATCTGGTCTCCCACACATTCGTCTTGACCAGATATTAACCTGGCACTATCCGGTTCTTAGGTTAATTCGATTATCCTAAATCCGCATAAGCGAATTAATCCGGTTACGGGAGATGTGTTCGCAGCAGTTGCTGGGGACACTCCGGTTAATGAGGGCGAAGTTAAGGCCGCTTTAACCGTGACACAATGTGACACGGCTGTTAAACAGACCCAGAATCTTCAATACGTTTACGTCTTGACGCAAGTCCGGATAATACGTCTTAGTTGTTTGTTAAGGCAGTTTGGTTAGATGGTTAGGACGTCATTGTTAGAAGAGCATAGTTAGAAGCGTGTAGGTAAAGTAGTTAGGAGGAAAAATCTAGGCCAGGGGTTCGAGACTCACTTCCTCCCTGCCTGAACACTGACGGTGTACTGTAGAGCAGAACAAGGGAAGTAGCTAAGAGACAGAAAGGGAACTAGGTAAGTACAACAATATTCTTTTACCTTAAAGAACAAAATGGTACAGTACCCTGACTGGTACAATACACAAATAACCCACACATTGAAGAAAGGAGCTTACCACTACGTTTCGCTCACACTTGTACCATTGATTGTGGGTTAGTGTTGAATTGTTCCACTCAGGGTATTGTGGGTTAGTTGTGAATTGTTCCACTCAGGGTATTGTGGGTTAGTTGTGAATTGTTCCACTCAAAGTAGTGTGAGTTAGTAGTGAATTGTTCCACTCAGAGTATTGTTGGTTAGTTGAGAATTGTTCCACTCAAAGTATTGTGGGTTAGTTGTGAATTGTTCCACTGAAAGTAGTGTGAGTTAGTAGTGAATTGTTCCACTCAAAGTAGTGTGAGTTAGTAGTGAATTGTTCCACTCAGAGTATTGTGGGTTAGTTGAGAATTGTTCCACTCAAAGTATTGTGAGTTAGTTGTGAATTGTTCCACTCAGAGTATTGTGGGTTAGTTGTGAATTGTTCCACTCAAAGTATTGTGGGTTAGTTGAGAATTGTTCCACTCAGAGTATTGTGAGTTAGTTGTGAATTGTTCCACTCAAAGTATTGTGAGTTAGTTGTGAATTGTTCCACTCATAGTATTGTGAGTTAGATGTGAATTGTTCCACTCAGAGTATTGTGGGTTAGTTGTGAATTGTTCCACTCAAAGTAGTGTGGGTTAGTTGTGAATTGTTCCACTCAAAGTATTGTGAGTTAGTTGTCAATTGTTCCACTCAAAGTATTGTGAGTTAGTTGTGAATTGTTCCACTCAAAGTATTGTGAGTTAGTTGTGAATTGTTCCACTCAGAGTATTGTGGGTTAGTTGTGAATTGTTCCACTCAAAGTATTGTGGGTTAGTTGAGAATTGTTCCACTCAGAGTATTGTGAGTTAGTTGTGAATTGTTCCACTCAAAGTATTGTGAGTTAGTTGTGAATTGTTCCACTCAGAGTATTGTGGGTTAGTTGAGAATTGTTCCACTCAGAGTATTGTGGGTTAGTTGAGAATTGTTCCACTCAAAGTATTGTGAGTTAGTTGTGAATTGTTCCACTCAGAGTATTGTGGGTTAGTTGAGAATTGTTCCACTCAGAGTATTGTTGGTTAGTTGAGAATTGTTCCATTCAGAGTATTGTGGGTTAGTTGTGAATTGTTCCACTCAAAGTATTGTGAGTTAGTTGAGAATTGTTCCATTCAGAGTATTGTGGGTTAGTTGAGAATTGTTCCATTCAGAGTATTGTGGGTTAGTTGTGAATTGTTCCACTCAGAGTATTGTGAGTTAGTTGAGAATTGTTCCATTCAGTGTATTGTGGGTTAGTTGTGAATTGTTCCACTCAGAGTATTGTGAGTTAGTTGAGAATTGTTCCATTCAGAGTATTGTGGTTAGTTGTGAATTGTTCCACTCAGAGTTTGTGAGTAGTTGGGGAATTGTTCCACTCAGAGTATTGTGGTTAGTTGTGAATTGTTCCACTCAGAGTATTGTGGGTTAGTTGTGAATTGTTCCACTCAAAGTATTGTGAGTTAGTTGTGAATTGTTCCACTCAGAGTATTGTGGGTTAGTTGAGAATTGTTCCACTCAGAGTATTGTTGGTTAGTTGTGAATTGTTCCACTCAGAGTATTGTGGGTTAGTTGTGAATTGTTCCACTCAGAGTATTGTGACTTTTTATTCTTTAAGATTAGAGAATATTGAGAGAAAAGAAGTACAGTGAAGAATAAAGAAGAATATAAAGAATAAGAAGTAAGGAGAGAGATTATTGGAAGGAGTGAGAGAGATTAAGGGATAAGGAGTGAGAGAGATTAAGGGAGGTTGAGCAGGAGTGAGAGAGATTAAGGGAGAAGGAGTGAGAGAGATTAAGGGAGAAGGAGTGAGAGAGATTAAGGGAGGTTGAGCAGGAGTGAGAGAGATTAAGGGAGAAGGAGTGAGAGAGATTAAGGGAGGTTGAGCAAGAGTGAGAGAGATTAAGGGAGGTAGAGGAGTGAGAGAGAGACTGAGAGAGAGTGATGGAGCTCCTTCTCTCACTTCTTGATTTGTAAGAAAGAGGAGGAAGAAGCAACGGGATGGGAAGGATAGACGGAGAGGAATGGATAATGAAAGTGGATAGGAAGGATAGGGCAGGATGTGTCGGGGATAGTTGTTCATTGAGGCTAACCACAACAACTAGCGGGAGAGAGGGAGGACAGGGAGAGAGGGAGGACAGGGAGAGAGAGAGGACAGGGAGAGAGGAGGACAGGGAGAGAGAGGAGACAGGGAGAGAGGGAGGACAGGGAGAGAGGGAGGACAGGGAGAGAGGGAGGACAGGGAGAGGGAGGACAGGGAGAGAGGGAGGACAGGGAGAGAGGGAGGACAGGGAGAGAGGGAGGACAGGGAGAGAGAGAGGACAGGGAGAGAGAGAGGACAGGGAGAGAGGGAGGACAGGGAGAGAGGGAGGACAGGGAGAGAGGGAGGACAGGGAGAGAGGGAGGACAGGGAGAGAGGGAGGACAGGGAGAGAGGGAGGACAGGGAGAGAGGGAGGACAGGGAGAGAGAGAGGACAGGGAGAGAGGGAGGACAGGGAGAGAGGGAGGACAGGGAGAGAGGGAGGACAGGGAGAGAGGGAGGACAGGGGAGAGAGGGAGGACAGGGAGAGAGAGGGGACAGGGAGAGAGGGAGGACAGGGAGAGGGAGGACAGGGAGAGAGGGAGGACAGGGAGAGAGGAGGACAGGGAGAGAGGGAGGACAGGGAGAGAGGGGGACGGGAAGAGGAGAAGGGAGAGGAGAGAGGACAGGGAGAGAGAGGAGGACAGGGAGAGAGGGAGGACAGGGAAGAGGGAGGACAGGGAGAGAGGGAGGACAGGGAGAGAGGGAGGACAGGGAGAGAGGGAGGACAGGGAAGAGGAGGAGAGAGGACAGGGAGAGAGGGAGGACAGGGAGAGAGGGAGGACGGGAGAGAGGAGGACAGGGAGAGAGAGGACAGGGAGAGAGGGAGGACGGGAGAGAGGAGGACGGGGAGAGAGGAGGACAGGAGAGAGGGAGGACAGGGAGAGAGAGGAAGGGAGAGAAACAGGGAGAGAGGGAAAGGAAGAGGAGACGGAGAGAGGAGGACAGGGAGAGAGGGAGGACAGGGAGAGAGGGAGGACAGGGAGAGAGGGAAACAGGGAGAGAGGGAGGACAGGAGAGAGGGAGGAAAAGGAGAGAGGAGGACAGGGAGAGAGGGAGGACAGGGAGAGAGGGAGGACAGGGAGAGGGAGGACAGGGAGAGAGGGAGGACAGGGAGAGAGGAGGACAAGGGAGAGAGGGGAGGACAGGGAGAGAGGAGGACAGGGGAAGAGAGGGAGGACGAGGAGAGAGAGGGAGGACAGGGAGAAGGACGGGAGGGAGGACAGGGAGAGAGGGACAGGGAGAGGAGGACGGGGAGAGAGGGAGGACAGGGAGAGAGAGAGGACAGGGAGAGAGGGAGGACAGGGAGAGAGGGAGGACAGGGAGAGAGGGAGGACAGGGAGAGAGGGAGGACAGGGAGAGAGAGGACAGGGAGAGGGAGGACAGGGAGAGAGGGAGGACAGGGAGAGAGGGAGGACAGGGAGAGAGGGGACAGGGAGAGAGGGAGGACAGGAGAGGGAGGACAGGGAGAGAGGGAGGACAGGGGGGAGAGGGAGGACAGGGAGAAGGAGAGGAGGGAACAGGAGAGAGGAGGACAGGAGAGAGGAGGACAGGGAGAGAGGGAGGACAGGGAGAGAGGAGGACAGGGAGAGAGGGAGGACAGGGAGAGGGGAGGACAGGGAGAGAGGAGGACAGGGAGAGAGGGAGGACAGGGAGAGAGGAGGACAGGGAGAGAGGGAGGACAGGGAGAGAGGGAGGACAGGAGAGAGGGAGGACAGGGAGAGAGGGAGGACAGGGAGAGAGGGAGGACAGGGAGAGAGGAGGACAGGGAGAGAGGGAGGAGACAGGGAGAGAGGAGAGGACAGGAGAGAGGGAGGACAGGAGAGAGGGAGGCAGGAGAGAGGGAGGACAGGGAGAGAGGGAGGACAGGGAGAGAGGGAGGACAGGGAGAGAGGGAGGACAGGGAGAGAGAGAGGACAGGGAGAGAGGGAGGACAGGGAGAGAGGGAGGACAGGGAGAGAGGGAGGACAGGGAGAGAGGGAGGACAGGGAGAGAGGGAGGACAGGGAGAGAGGGAGGACAGGGAGAGAGGGAGGACAGGGAGAGAGGGAGGACAGGGAGAGAGGGAGGACAGGGAGAGAGGAGGACAGGGAGAGAGGGAGGACAGTGAGAGAGGGAGGACAGGGAGAGAGGGAGGACAGGGAGAGAGGGAGGACAGGGAGAGAGGGAGGACAGGGAGAGAGGGAGGACAGGGAGAGAGAGAGGACAGGGAGAGAGAGAGGACAGGGAGAGAGGATAGAGAGGGAGGACAGGGAGAGAGGATAGAGAGGGAGAACAGGGAGAGAGAGAGGACAGGGAGAGAGGATAGAGAGGGAGGACAGAAAAAGAGGATAGAGAGGGAGGACAGAAAAAGAGGATAGAGAGGGAGGAAGGGAGAGAGGACAGGGAGAGAGAGAGGACAGGGAGAGAGAGAGGACAGGGAGAGAGGATAGAGAGGGAGGACAGGAAGAGAGGATAGAGAGGGAGGACAGGGAGAGAGGATAGAGAGGGAGGACAGGGAGAGAGGATAGAGAGGGAGGACAGGGAGAGAGGACAGGGCGAGAGGGAGGACAGGGAGAGAGGATAGAGAAGAAACAGAGCTATATTAATGCAAAAGAAATAAGTGGAAAAAGTGGATGGTGTGAGTGTACTCACCTAGTTGTACTCACCTAGTTGTACTCACCTAGTTGTACTCACCTAGTTGTACTCACCTAGTTGTACTCACCTAGTTGTACTCACCTAGTTGTACTCACCTAGTTGTACTCACCTAGTTCTACTCACCTAGTTGTGGTTGCAGGGGTCGACTCATAGCTCCTGGCCCCGTCTCTTCACTGGCCGCTACTGGGTCACTCTCCCTGCGCCATGAGCTTTATCATACCTCTTCTTAAAGCTATGTATGGAACCTGCATAGTGTATGTGTGTGTTTGTGTGTGTGTGTGTGTGTGTAGTGTGTGTGTGTGTGTGTGTGTGTGTGTGTGTGTGTGTGTGTGTGTGTGTGTGTGTGTGTGTGTGAGTCAATCAGACACACCCAGAGTGTAAGAGAGACTATAGTCTCTCTTACAGAGAGACTATAGTCTCTCTCACAGAGTGAGAAAACACTCTCAACACACTCAGTCCCCTCACAGTTGCAATGACCCCGGCCGCAGTGTTTGTGTTGCACATTGCAATACTGCGCCCCAGTTGAGTGTGGCACCCATTAAACACACATAGCAACACTAACCACATAGTTGCACAATCAAAAAACAACTTTTATCCAAATGGAAGGCATTTTTGTCCCAATAAAAGCATTGGTTGCCGTCCCATTGTCGAAGTAAAAGAGAGATAAAACAAGTGCGGAGAATTTCTGAGCTGTGACGGAAAAGTGAGTTGTAATATGGACAATAATTGGCTTTTTGGGTCACTGGGGGATTTTTTGGTTTGTGATGGGAGTGAGAATTATGGTGGCATGGGAGGTGTGAGCACTCTGCTTGTTTGTGCACTCGTACACTCTCTCTTGCTCACTCTGTGCACTAGTGCACTCTCTGTTGCTCACTCTGTGCACTCGTGCACTCTCTGTTTCTCTGTGTTTGTGCACTAGTGGATTCTGTCGCTCACTCTGTTTGTGCACTCGTACACTCTCTCTTGCTCACTCTGTGCACTAGTGCACTCTCTGTTGCTCACTCTGTGCACTCGTGCACTCTCTGTTTCTCTGTGTTTGTGCACTAGTGGATTCTGTCGCTCACTCTGTTTGTGCACTAGTGCACTCTCTGTTGTTCACTCTGTGCACTCTTTGTTGCTCATTCTGCGCTTGTGCACTCGTGCACTCTCTATTTCTCTGTTTGTGCACTAGTGTGACTCTGTTGCTCACTCTGTTTGTGCACTAGTGCACTCTCTGTTGCTCACTCTGTGCACTAGTGTGCTCTCTGTTGCTCACTCTGTGTACTAGTGTGCTCTCTGTTGCTCACTCTGTGCACTCTCCGCTGTACACTCTGTGCACTCTCTATTGCTCGCTCTGTGTTTGTGCACTCTTGTAAGAGGCAGTGAGTAGCAGTTATAGTGCAGGTTACTCTGTGTGTGTGTGAGAGAGAGAGAGAGAGAGAGAGAGAGAGAGAGAGAGAGAGAGAGAGAGAGAGAGAGAAGAGAGAGAGAGAGAAGAGAAGTAGAGGCACACTAGCCACTTTCTTCTCTCCTCTTTCCACTTACTAATGTCTCACAAACTTACGCCAGACTTTGTCCTCTTAGGGAGAAAGTCTTCCCCCAGGATGGCCAGGTTAATTAGGTGACCTGGCCAGGTCACCTTAGGTGACCTGGAACTTGTCCATTAGGTGCACCAGACACACACACACACACACACACACTACACATACAAACAAAAACAATCACACACACACAGATGATGTGAAGTTAATGAGAAGAATTAAATCAGTCGAGGATCAGGCAGGACTACAAAGAGACCTGGACAGGCTGCAAGCCTGGTCCAGTAACTGGCTCCTTGAATTTAACCCTGCCAAATGTAAAGTCATGAAGATCGGGGAAGGGCAAAGAAGACCGCAGACAGAGTATAGTCTAGGTGGCCAAAGACTGCAAACCTCACTCAAGGAAAAAGATCTTGGGGTGAGTATAATACCGAGCACATCTCCTGAGGCACACATCAATCAGATAACTGCTGCAGCATACGGGCGGCTGGCAAACCTAAGAATAGCGTTCCAATACCTCACTCAGGAATCGTTCAAGACTCTGTACACCATATACGTCAGGCCCATACTGGAGTATGCAGCACCAGTTTGGAACCCACACCTGGTCAAGCACGTCAAGAAATTAGAGAAAGTGCAAAGGTTTGCAACAAGACTAGTCCCAGAGCTAAGGGGATTGTCCTACGAAGAAAGGTTAAGGGAAATCGGCCTGACGACACTAGAGGACAGGAGGGTTAGGGGAGACATGATAACGACATATAAAATACTGCGAGGAATAGATAAGGTGGACAGAGACAAGATGTTCCAGAGAGAGTGACACATAAACAAGGGGTCACAATTGGAAATTGAAGACTCCTATGAGTCAAAGGGATGTTAGGAAGTATTTCTTCAGTCATAGAGTTGTCAGGAAGTGGAATAGCCTAGAAAGCGACATAGTGGAGGCAGGAACCATACATAGTTTTAAGACAAGGTTTGATAAAGCTCATGGAGCAGGGAGAGAGAGGACCTAGTAGCAATCAGTGAAGAGGCGGGCTCGACCCCTACAACCACAAATAGGTGAGTACAAATAGGTGAGTACACACACACACACTCAAGTGAAAGGTTCACTCATCAAATGAAGCGTTCACTAAACTCTAGGTGAACAGTGTTGAACTCTAGGTGAACACTCTGTTGAACTCTAGGTGAACACTCTGTTGAACTCTAGGTGAACACTGTTGAACTCTAGGTGAACACTGTTGAACTCTAGGTGAACATTCATGAACTCTAGGTGAACACTGTTGAACTCTAGGTGAACACTGTTGAACTCTAGGTGAACATTCATGAACTCTAGGTGAACACTCTGTTGAACTCTAGGTGAACACTGTTGAACTCTAGGTGAACACTCATGAACTCTGGGTGAACACTCATGAACTCTGGGTGAACACTACTAAACTCTGGGGTGAACACTAATGAACTCTGGGTGAACACTTATGAAGTGTTTGTGAATGGTGTTCAGAACTCAGCATAAAGACTATTAAACACCAGCACAAGCTGGTACAAAGCTGGTGTAATATTTAAAGCTTCCAACACACCCATCAGTAACAGCCTGGTTGATCAGACCCTGATCCACCGCGAGGCCTGATCTCAGACCGAGCCGCGGGGGCGTTGACCCTCGAAACCCTCTCCAGGTAAACTCCAGGTAAACCCAGGGAAGAGAGAGAATACTTGTGGAATTATATTCTCTCTCTTATTACTTGTTCGGGAAATTTCCATTTTGTTTCAACCTGGTAAAGTTTATTCCAGGGAATCTCCTGGCCAGTCTCCTGGTCACAATGGCCAGTCTCCTGGTCACAATGGCCAGTCTCCTGGTCACAATGGCCAGTCTCCTGGTCACAATGGCCAGTCTCCTGGTCACAATGGCCAGTCTCCTGGTCACAATGGCCAGTCTCCTGGTCACAATGGCCAGTCTCCTGGTCACAATGGCCAGTCTCCTGGTCACAATGGCCAGTCTCCTGGTCACAATGGCCAGTCTCCTGGTCAATGGCCAGTCTCCTGGTCACAATGGCCAGTCTCCTGGTCACAATGGCCAGTCTCCTGGTCACAATGGCCAGTCTCCTGGTCACAATGGCCAGTCTCCTGGTCACAATGGCCAGTCTCCTGGTCACAATGGCCAGTCTCCTGGTCCACATGGCCATCTCCTGGTCACAATGGCCAGTCTCCTGGTCACAATGGCCAGTCTCCTGGTCACAATGGCCAGTCTCCTGGTCACAATGGCCAGTCTCCTGGTCACAATGGCCAGTCTCCTGGTCACAATGGCCAGTCTCCTGGTCACAATGGCCAGTCTCCTGGTCACAATGGCCAGTCTCCTGGTCACAATGGCCAGTCTCCTGGTCACAATGGCCAGTCTCCTGGTCACAATGGCCAGTCTCCTGGTCACAATGGCCAGTCTCCTGGTCACGCAGTCTCCTGTCACAATGGCCAGTCTCCTGGTCACAATTTTGGCCAGTCTCCTGGTCACAATGGCCAGTCTCCTGGTCACAATGGCCAGTCTCCTGGTCACAATGGCCAGTCTCCTGGTCACAATGGCCAGTCTCCTGGTCACAATGGCCAGTCTCCTGGTCACAATGGCCAGTCTCCTGGTCACAATGGCCGGTCTCCTGGTCACAATGGCCAGTCTCCTGGTCACAATGGCCAGTCTCCTGGTCACAATGGCCAGTCTCCTGGTCACAATGGCCGGTCTCCTGGTCACAATGGCCGGTCTCCTGGTCACAATGGCCAGTCTCCTGGTCACAATGGCCGGTCTCCTGGTCACAATGGCCGGTCTCCTGGTCACAATGGCCGGTCTCCTGGTCACAACTTGGATTTAGTGAAAATTAGTCTGGGGTGTTTGAAATGTTAATGGGGACTCTGGTTAATATTTCGGGATGTTTGAAATGTTAATGGGGACTCTAGTTAATGTTTCTGGATGTTTAGAATGTTAATGGGGACTCTAGTTAATGTTTCTGGATGTTTAGAATGTTAATGGGGACTCTAGATAATGTTTCTGGATGTTTAGAAATGTTAATGGGGACTCTAGATAATGTTTCTGGATGTTTAGAAATGTTAATGGGGACTCTAGACAATGTTTCTGGATGTTTAGAAATGTTAATGGGGATTCTTGTTAATGTTCCTGGATGTTTGAATTGTTAATGGGGGAAATCCTGTTAATATCACTGGATGTTTGAAATGTTAATGGGGGACTGTTGCTAATGTTTGGGAGTGACCTTTAACCACATTATTAACACAGGAAAGCGCTAAACTCGTTGGGGTGGTGCACCCATGAGTTGTGGGGGTCTGGCTACGATAAGTATTTTTTTTAAGTAGATTAAGCTACGTAAATTTCTGCTGTAATATCTGAGGCAAGATCGTGGGACACTGATGAGGGGTGTGATCAATGCTGCTATTAGTGATGGCGTTGGGTGCTGAGGACCTGGCTGGAGATTGAGGGGACTGAGGATTCTGGGCTTGGAGTCTGAGGGGACTGGGCCTTGGGGGGACTGGTGGGGACTTGGGAAACCGTAGGCTGGTGGGGACTGGGGTAGAAGGGGTCTGAGGTCTAGGGGACACATATATACACAAACACACACACCCACACACACACACGGTACTTCCTCCTGATCCTCCTCCTCCTTCTTCTTCTCTTCTTCCTCTCCTCCTCCTCCTTCATTATCTTCCTTACATTTCATCCATCACCGAGTTTTCCAATCCCAGTCTCCAGGATTCTCTATTCATTAATCTGTCTCAACGTGCTGTGCCAAATTCCTCTCCACTGGAAATTCCCTTTCAACTGCTACTCAGTCGACCTTATTACCTCTCAGTTGAAGAAGCAACACCCTATCCCAAGGTCTTTTGAATGATAGCCATAGGCCTTTCGTGTTACAATCAACAAATCATCAGGAGCTTGCAAGCAATATATATATAATATATATACATATATATATATATATATATATATATATATATATATATATATATATATATATATATATATATATATATATATATATATATATATATATATATATATATATATATATATATATATATATATATATATATATATATATATATATATATATATATATATATATATAAAGTTATGAGAGGAGGTGGCTGCTGGGGTCGCAGTTTACGGTCCCACTGTCAAAGAGTTCACTGAAAAATAGTGAAATTTACAGATGAAAACATTTCTTTTATTGTGTAAACAAAGAGAGAGTGATGAATTAATCTCTGGGGGGGGGCATCAGAATGTTTACTATATGTTTGTCTGTCACTGCCACCACGCGATGTTTAGACGTTGATCGCGCTGTTTATGTCTCCATCACGATGTTTATATCACCCACACGATGTTTATATCACCCACACGATGTTTATATCACCCACACGATGTTTATATCACCCACACGATGTTTATATCACCCACACGATCTTTATATCACCCACACGATCTTTATATCACCCACACGATCTTTATATCATCCACACGATGTTTATATCATCCACACGATGTTTATATCATCCACACGATGTTTATATCATCTACACGATGTTTATATCACCCACACGTTGTTTATATCACCCACGCGATGTTTATATCATCCACACGATGTTTATATAATCAACACGATGTTTATATCATCCACACGATGTTTATATCACCCACACGTTGTTTGTATCACCCACACGATGTTTATATCACCCACACGTTGTTTATATCACCCACACGATGTTTATATCATCCACACGATGTTTATATCACCCACACGATGTTTATATCATCCACACGATGTTTATATCACCCACACGATGTTTATATCACCCACCGATGTTTATATCATCCACACGATGTTTATATCATCAACACGATGTTTATATCATCCACACGATGTTTATATCAACCACACGATGTTTATATCACCCACACGATGTTTATATCACCCACACGATGTTTATATCACCCACACGTTGTTTATATCACCCACACGATGTTTATATCATCCACTCGATGTTTATATCACCCACACGATGTTTATATCATCCACACGATGTTTATATCACCCACACGTTGTTTATATCACCCACGCGATGTTTATATCATCCACACGATGTTTATATCATCCACACGATGTTTATATCACCCACACGATGTTTATATCATCCACACGATGTTTATATCACCCACACGATGTTTATATCACCCACACGATGTTTATATCACCCACACGATGTTTATATCACCCACGCCATGTTTATATCATCCCACGTGTTTATATCATCCAACGCCATGTTTATATCACCAACGATGTTTATTCACTCCACACGATGTTTATATCACTCACACGATGTTTATATCATCCACACGATGTTTATATCACCCACACGATGTTTATATCACCCACACGATGTTTATATCACCCATGTACTGCCATGTAATATCATTGCTGCCATATACTGTCTGGTACTTCCATGTACTCCCAAGCACTCCCAGGCACTCTCAGGTACTCCCAGGTACTCCCAAGCACTCCCAGGCACTCTCAGGTACTCCCAGGTACTCCCAAGCACTCCCCGGCACTCTCAGATACTCCCAGGTACTCCCACGTACTCCTAGGCACTCCCAGGTACTCTCACGTACTCCCAGGTACTCCCAGGTACTCCCAGGCACTCCCAGGCACTCCCAGGTACTCCCAGGCACTCTCAGGCACTCCCAGGTACTCCCAGGCACTCTCAGGCACTCCCAGGTACTCCAGGTACTCCCAGGTACTCCCAGGCACTCTCAGGCACTCCCAGGTACTCTCAGGTACTCCCAGGTACTCCCAGGTACTCCCAGGCACTCTCAGGAACTCCCAGGTACTCTCAGGTACTCCCAGGTACTCCCAGGACTCCCAGGCACTTGTACTCCCAGGTACTCCCAGTGACTCTCAGGACAACTTTCGGATCCCAGGTACTTCTTCGGTACTCCCAGGACTCCAGGAACTCCCAGTTGGTACTCTCAGGTTGTACCCAGCTTGTATCATGGTATTCCGTGTGAGTTGTTGTGTGTATTTAGTGTGGTGTAGTTGTTGTTTCAGTGTGTGTGGTGTGAGTTGTGTGGTGGTAGTGAGTTGTGTGGTGGTGTGAGTTGTGTGGTGGTGTGAGTTGTGTGGTGTGGTGTGTGATGTGGTGTGAGTTGTGTGGTGGTGTGAGTTGTGTGGTGGTGTGAGTTGTGTGGTGTGTGAGTTGTGTGGTGGTGTGAGTTGTGTGGTGTGTGAGTGTGTGGTGTGAGTTGTGTGGTGGTGTGAGTTGTGTGGTGGTGTGAGTTGTGTGGTGGTGTGAGTTGTGTGGTGGTGTGAGTTGTGTGGTGGTGTGAGTTGTGTGGTGGTGTGAGTTGTGTGGTGGTGTGAGTTGTGTGGTGGTGTGAGTTGTGTGGTGGTGTGAGTTGTGTGGTGGTGTGAGTTGTGTGGTGGTGTGAGGTGTGTGGTGGTGTGAGGTGTGTGGTGGTGTGAGTTGTGTGGTGGTGTGAGTGTGTGGTGGTGTGAGTTGTGTGGTGGTGTGAGTTGTGTGGTGGTGTGAGTTGTGTGGTGGTGTGAGTTGTGTGGTGGTGTGAGGTGTGTGGTGGTGTGAGGTGTGTGGTGGTGTGAGTTGTGTGGTGGTGTGAGTGTGTGGTGGTGTGAGTTGTGTGGTGGTGTGAGTTGTGTGGTGGTGTGATTAGAATTGTTGGGTTTATATGTGTGTGTGTGCTCATCTAATTGTAGTTGCAGGGGTCGATTCACAGCTCCTGGCCCACGCCTCTTCGCTGGTCGGTACTAGGTCCACTCTCTCCCTGCTCCATGAGCTTTATCGTACCTCTTCTTAAAGCTATGTATGGATCCTGCCTCCAGTACATCACTGTGTGTGTGTGTGTGTGTGTGTGTGTGTGTGTGTGTCTCTCTCCTCTCTCTCTCTCTCTCTTACGTGGCTTTCAGAGTTCAGCAACTTTCAACAAATTTACACTCTATAGCTTTTCCAATACACTCTATCTCTCTCCCTCCCTCTCTCTTTCTGGCTCTATCATCAAATTTACCAATAGCCCAGCTCTAACATTTATTCATCTCTCTCTCTTCCTCTCTCTCTCTTTCCCCCTCTCTCACTCTTCTCTCTCTCTCTCTCTCTCTCTCTCTCTCCTCCTCTCTCTCCTCTCTCTCCTCTCTCTCTCTCTCTCTCTCTCTCTCTCTCTCTCTCTCTCTCTCTCTCTCTCTCTCTCTCTCTCTCTCTCTCTCTCGTAATATCAATTACGAGTTTCAAAAATTTCAAGTTTTTTTTTTTCGTCCACTAAGAGAGGATATTTTTTCCCGTGACTTTTTTTTCACTCTTCTCGTGGAATTTTTTATATTGCTTCATTCCTAAAATTCTGGAAAAAAAGAATTTTTTTTTATTTCGTAGCTAAAACGTGGACTCGAAGCTCCGTCTCTGTAATCCGCAGCAGCCGAGCCTTTCCATTTACATGTTGTGTCAAGTCATGTATATATATATATATATATATATATATATATATATATATATATATATATATATATATATATATAATAAAAATTTTATATTTTTTTTTTTTATATATATATGAGAGAGAGAGAGAGAGAGAGAGCAGACACTCACCTTCATCTTAAATTCAACAGAAATGACAAAAAAAATTTTTTTTAATAATATTTTATATACATCAAAAATCCGACCACTAACACAAAATTGGGAAAAATTTCCATATACCCGAGTGACACTAACATCTCTGTTGATGAACGACATACTGTAAAACTTTGTAAGCGTGTGTACACACACGCACACACACACACACACAACTAGGTGAGTACACACACACACACACACAACTAGGTGAGTACACACACACACACACAACTAGGTGAGTACACACACACACACACAACTAGGTGAGTACACACACACACACAACTAGGTGAGTACACACACGCACACACAACTAGGTGAGTACACACACGCACACACACACACACACACAACTAGGTGAGTACACACACACACACAACTAGGTGAGTACACACACACACACAACTAGGTGAGTACACACACAACTAGGTGAGTACACACACACATACACACACACAACTAGGTGAGTACATACACACACAACTAGGTGAGTACACACACACAACTAGGTGAGTACACACACACAACTAGGTGAGTACATACACACACAACTAGGTGAGTACACACACAACTAGGTGAGTACACACATACACACAACTAGGTGAGTACACACACACACAACTAGGTGAGTACACACACACAACTAGGTGAGTACACACACACAACTAGGTGAGTACACACACACAACTAGGTGAGTACACACACACAACTAGGTGAGTACACACACACAACTAGGTGAGTACATACACACACACAACTAGGTGAGTACACACACACACAACTAGGTGAGTACACACACACAACTAGGTGAGTACACACACAACTAGTGAGTACACACACACACTAGGTGAGTACACACACACAGGTGATACACACACAACTAGGTGAGTACACACACACAACTAGGTGAGTACCACACACACAACTAGGTGAGTACAACACACATGACACACACACAACTAGGTGAGTCACACACACACACAACTAGGTGAGTACACACACACAACTAGGTGAGTACACACACACACACACACAACTAGGTGAGTACACACAACAACTAGGTGAGTACACAACACACAACTAGGTGAGTACACACACACAACTAGGTGAGTACACACACACTAGGTGAGTACACACACAACTAGGTGAGTACACACACACAACCTAGGTGAGTACACACACACAACTAGGTGAGTACATACACAACTAGGTGAGTACACACACACAACTAGGTGAGTACACACACACACAACTAGGTGAGTACACACACAACTAGGTGAGTACACACACACAACTAGGTGAGTACACACACACACACACACAACTAGGTGAGTACACACACAACTAGGTGAGTACACACACAACAGGTGAGTACACACACAACTAGGTGAGTACACACACACACACACACACACAACTAGGTGAGTACACACACAACTAGGTGAGTACACACACACACACCTAGGTGAGTACACACACAACTAGGTGAGTACACACACACACACAACTAGGTGAGTACACACACAACTAGGTGAGTACACACACACACACACACAACTAGGTGAGTACACACACAACTAGGTGAGTACACACACACAACTAGGTGAGTACACACACACACACAACTAGGTGAGTACACACACAACTAGGTGAGTACACACACACAACTAGGTGAGTACACACACAACTAGGTGAGTACACACACACACACACAACTAGGTGAGTACACACACAACTAGGTGAGTACACACACACAACTAGGTGAGTACACACACACAACTAGGTGAGTACACACACACACACACAACTAGGTGAGTACACACACACACACACAACTAGGTGAGTACACACACAACTAGGTGAGTACACACACACAACTAGTGAGTACCACACACACACACACTAGGTGAGTACACACACAACAGTGAGTCACACAACAACTAGGTGAGTACACACACACAACTAGTGAGTACACACACACACAAACTAGGTGAGTACACACACACAACTAGGTGAGTACACACACACAACTAGGTGAGTACACACACACAACTAGGTGAGTACACACACACACACACAACTAGGTGAGTACACACACACAACTAGGTGAGTACACACACACAACTAGGTGAGTACACACACACAACTAGGTGAGTCACACACACACACACAACTAGGTGAGTACACACAACAACTAGGTAGTAACACACACAACTAGGTGAGTCACACACACACAACTAGGTGAGTACACACACACAACCTAGGTGAGTCACACACACAACAATAGGTAGTACACACACACAACTAGTGAGTACACACACACACACACAACTAGGTGAGTACACACACACAACTAGGTGAGTACACACACACAACTAGGTCCAGAGTACACACACACACACACACTGTGATCGACACAACCAACACACACAACTAGGTATCCCACACACACACAACTAGGTGAGTCACACACAACTCAGTGATACACCACACACCAACAGGTGAGTACACACAACAGCACTAGTAGTACCTACACACAACCAGTGATAGCACACACATGCTCACACAACAACAGTGATACATCACACTTACCATTTCACATACAACACAACATGTCACTACTCACTTCACTGACATCAACTCAACTGCACTCTCACTTCCTGCACATCAACTCAACATGCACTCTCACTTCCTGCACATCAACTCAACATGCACTCTCACTTCCTGCACATCAACTCAACATGCACTCTCACTTCCTGCACATCAACTCAACATGCACTTCACTCCTGCACATCAACTCAACATGCACTCTCACTCCTGCACATCAACTCAACATGCACTCTCACTTCCTGCACATCAACTCAACATGCACTCTCACTCCTGCACATCAACTCAACATGCACTCTCACTTCCTGCACATCAACTCAACATGCACTTCACTCCTGCACATCAACTCAACATGCACTCTCACTTCCTGCACATCAACTCAACATGCACTCACTCCTGACATCAACTCAACATGCACTCACTCCTGCACATCAACTCAACATGCACTCTCACTTCCTGCACATCAACTCAACATGCACTCCACTTCCTGCACATCAACTCAACATGCACTCTCACTTCCTGCACATCAACTCAACATGCACTCTCACTTCCTGCACATCAACTCAACATGCACTCCCTCACTCTGCATCATCAACTCAACATGCACTCTCACTTCCTGCACATCAACTCAACATGCACTCACTTCCTGCACATCAACTCAACATGCACTCTCACTTCCTGCACATCAACTCAACATGCACTCTACTTCCTGCACATCAACTCAACATGCACTCTCACTTCCTGCACATCAACTCAACATGCACTCTCACTTCCTGCACATCAACTCAACATGCACTCTCACTACCTGCACATCAACTCAACATGCACTCTCACTCCCTGCACATCAACTCAACATGCACTCTCACTTCCTGCACATCAACTCAACATGCACTCTCACTTCCTGCACATCAACTCAACATGCACTCTCACTTCCTGCACATCAACTCAACATGCACTCTCACTTCCTGCACATCAACTCAACATGCACTCTCACTCCCTGCACATCAACTCAACATGCACTCTCACTCCCTGCACATCAACTCAACATGCACTCTCACTACCTGCACATCAACTCAAATCTCAACATGCATCAACTCAACATGCACTCCCCTGCACATCAACTCAACATGCACTCTCACTCCCTGCACATCAACTCAACATGCACTCTCACTCCCTGCACATCAACTCAACATGCACTCTCACTTCCTGCACATCAACTCAACATGCACTCTCACTTCCTGCACATCAACTCAACATGCACTCTCACTTCCTGCACATCAACTCAACATGCACTCTCACTTCCTGCACATCAACTCAACATGCACTCTCACTTCCTGCACATCAACTCAACATGCACTCTCACTTCCTGCATATCAACTCAACATGCTGCCTCAATTTTCCACTGATAAAATTCTTTTTGTAGTGTTTTTGTATCAGGAACATCCGAGACTAGTGCATGTTGACACATTTGTAAACATTTTATATGTGATATCTGCAAACATTATCTTATTAACATCTCCAAATATTATCTTATTAACATCAGCAGACATTAGCATAGTAACATCGCAAACATTAGCATAGTAACATTAGTAAACATTATCTTAGTAACATCAGTAAACATTAGCATAGTAAGATCAACAAACATTAAGACAGTAACATCAGTAAACATTAGGTCTGCAAGGTGACTAAACATGGCATCTTGCACATAGCAACTGAAACATTGACTCAGCAACAATGCTAAAATTTACATTTGTGATGAAATTTTGTGAGAGGCGAGGCAGCAGTGGGAAGACAACCACCTGCTGCCACCTGCTGCCACCTGCTGCCACCTGCTGCCACCTGCTGCCACCTGCTGCCACCTGCTGCACCTGCGCCACCTGCGCCACCTGCTGCCACCTGCTGCCACCTGCTGCCACCTGCTGCCACCTGCTGCCACCTGCTGCCACCTGCTGCCACCTGCTGCCACCTGCTGCCACCTGCTGCCACCTGCTGCCACCTGCTGCCACCTGCTGCCACCTGCCCTGCCCACCTGCTGCCACCTGCTGCCACCTGCTGCCACCTGCTGCCACCTGCTGCCATCTGCTGCCACCTGCTACCACCTGCTACCACCTACTGCCACATGCTGCCCCCTGCTGCCATCTGCTGCCACATGCTGCCACCTGCTGCCACCTGCTGCCACCTGCTGCCACCTGCTGCCATCTGCTCCACCTGTACCACCTGCTACCACCTGCTCCACCTGCTGCCACTGCTACCACACACCTGCTACCACCTGCTGCCACCTGCTCCACCTGCCATTGCTACCACTCCTGCTGCCACCTGCTGCCACCTGCTCACCCACCTGCTACCACCTGCTGCCACCTGCTACCACCTGCTGCCACCTGCTACCACCTGCTTGCCACTGCTGCCACTCACCTGCTACACTGTACCACCTGCTGCCACCTGCTGCCACCTGCTACCACCTGCTGCCACCTGCTACCACCTGCTGCCACCTGCTGCCACCTGCTACCACCTGCTGCCACCTGCTACCACCTGCTGCCACCTGCTACCACCTGCTGCCACCTGCTGCCACCTGCTACCACCTGCTCACCTGCTACCACCTGCTACCACCTTGCCTGCCACCACCTGCTGCCACCTGCTACCACCTGCTGCCACCTGCTACCACCTGCTGCCACCTGCTGCCACCTGCTACCACCTGCTCCACCTGCTGCCACCTGCTACACCTGCTACCACCTGCTACCACCTGCTACCACCTGCTACCACCTGCTACCACCTGCTACCACCTGCTACCACCTGCTGCCACCTGCTACCACCTGCTCCACCTGCTGCCACCTGCTACCACCTGCTACCACCTGCTACCACCTGCTACCACCTGCTACCACCTGCTACCACCTGCTACCACCTGCTACCACCTGCTGCCACCTGCTGCCACCTGCTACCACCTGCTGCCACCTGCTGCCACCTGCTGTCAACTTCAATCTTGTCGTTGCTAATGATCAATTTTTGTGTCATCTCTCTAAATTGTTTTGCAAATGGTTAGTTTATTAAGTTTGAAGCCTATCTACTACAGAAGGATCATTTAGGCTTCACATCACCTGATCATCTCTAGACGACAGAATTGAAGAATATAATAATGAAAATATTCTCTCAGTATATATACACAGAGAGATATGTTGTATATACACTGAAAATATACATTTATCTGATTACACACACACACACACACACGGGGACAGGAGCTATGAATCGACCCCTGCAACCACAAATAGGTGAGTACACACACACACACACACACACACACACCCACCCCCCCCCCCCCCTGACGACAGAATTGAAGAATATAATAATAAAATATTCTCTCAGTATATATACACAGAGAATATGTTGTATATACACTAAAATATACATTTATCTGAGTACACCACACACCACACACACGGGGCCAGAGCTATGAATCGACCCTGCAACCACAAATAGTATACACACACACACACAACAAACACACACACACACACATGTATATATATATATATATATATATATATATATATATATATATATATATATATATATATATATATATATATATATATATATTACATATACATGTATGTATGTATTCGCTGTTGTGCTGACAAGAATTTACGCCCACTTCCCAACCCATGAATATTATATTACTACACTAGCTCAACAGGTGGTGTGGTAGTGGTGGTAATTGTGGTAGTGGTGGTAATTGTGGTAGTGGTGGTAATTGTGGTAGTGGTGGTAATTGTGGTAGTGGTGGTAATTGTGGTAGTGGTGGTAATTGTGGTAGTGGTGGTAATTGTGGTAGTGGTGGTAATTGTGGTAGTGGTGGTATTTGTGGTAGTGGTGGTAATTGTGGTAGTGGTGGTAATTGTGGTAGTGGTGGTAATTGTGATAGTGGTGATGGCAATGGTGGTGGTGGTGGTGGTGAAATGTGGTGGTGATGATAGTGGTGGTGGTGGTAATAGTGGTGGTGATGGTGGTGGTGGTGATGGTGGTGGTGGTGGCGGTAGTGGTAGTGGTGATGGTGGTGATGGTGGTGGTGGTGATGGTGGTGGTGGTGATGGTGGTGGTGATGGTGGTGGTGATGGTGGTGGTGGTGGTGGTGGTGGTGGTGGTGGTGGGTGATGGTGGTGTTGGTGGTGGTGATGGTGTTGGTAGTGCTAGTGGTGGTGGTGGTGATGGTGGTGGTGGTGGTGATGGTGGTGGTGAGTATTGTCGTTATTATGGTGATGAATATGGTGATGAGTATGGTGGTGAGTATTGTGATGAGTATAGTGGTGAGTATAGTGGTGAGTATAGTGGTGAGTATAGTGGTGAGTATAGTGGTGAGTATGGTGATGAGTATAGTGGTGAGTATTGTGGTTATTATAGTGATGAGTATAGTGGTGAGTATTGTGGTTATTATAGTGATGAGTATAGTGTTATCTTGTGTTACTTTATAGTGACATTTCACACTATACTGCTCCCTCAACGATACTTTAACCACACCATTCTTCTCATACATAGGAAAGCTGATACAAAACAGAGGAAACACATCCACCATCGTTCGTTCAATAGCTGTCCTGCCAGAAGTGTGATGACATCTCAGTTCACATGGCTCTCTGAACTGTCACATCCTCACCCATCCTTCAGAGTGCAGGTACTGTACTTCCCACCTCCAGTACTGTAACATCTTCACCCATCCTTCAGAGTGCAGGCACTGTACTACCCACCTCCTCTTGTTTGGTGGAGAGTTGTATACAAGTGTAAGTTTTAGCCTCTTCCAGGTGTTATTGTTGCTGCTGTGTACTGTGTCAAGTAACGTTCTAATGGAAAGCGTAACTGCGTTTTGAGTAACCTGAAAGACCCTACACTAGAGCCCAGGTTTAAGCTTTGCTGAGCTCCCAATAACGAACTGAGAGTTGTATATAGAAGGCTTATGTTAGTCCAACATTCCCGTCATGGACTGCAAGGAAGACTGGACACAAATATGGAGAGCTTTATCAAGTCGTGTGTTGACAGAGCTCTCTTTCAGCCATAACTTGTCTAACTAAATGGCTTATCTGTTCTCAGTGTTATCGTCTTGTTAATTCTCATTCTGGAAGTGAAGTTTTCCAGGATTGTAAATGGGACACAAGCTCGTCCAAATATGCAATAATACAAAAAAATATTTACCACATTTTTTTATATATTTTTTATACATTTCACATTTAAAAAAAATATGAAAAAGTCCATAAAAATATATATACGTATATATATTATTACTGAATATTTGGAAATTTCAGAGTACTTGCAGCCATTTTTATTGATATCACTTAAATTTTAGATAAAAATTTGTAGATGGTTTGTAGGGCTACTTACCTCATGGCAGTGACGGTAGAACAAGGATAGTGTCTCATAGCAACGGTTACTTACCTCATGACAGTGACGGTAGAACAAGGATAGTGTCTCATTGCAACGGTTACTTACCTCATGACAGTGACGGTAGAACAAGGATAGTGTCTCATAGCAACGGCTACTTACCTCATGACAGTGACGGTAGAACAAGGATAGTGTCTCATAGCAACGGCTACTTACCTCATGAGAGTGACGGTATAACAAGGATAGTGTCTCATAGCAACGGTTACTTACCTCATGACAGTGACGGTAGAACAAGGATAGTGTCTCATAGCAACGGTTACTTACCTCATGGCAGTGACGGTATAACAAGGATAGTGTCTCATAGCAACGGTTACTTACCTCATGACAGTGACGGTAGAACAAGGATAGTGTCTCATAGCAACGGTTACTTACCTCATGACAGTGACGGTAGAACAAGGATAGTGTCTCATAGCAACGGTTACTTACCTCATGACAGTGACGGTAGAACAAGGATAGTGTCTCATTGCAACGGTTACTTACCTCATGACAGTGACGGTAGAACAAGGATAGTGTCTCATAGCAACGGCTACTTACCTCATGACAGTGACGGTAGAACAAGGATAGTGTCTCATAGCAACGGTTACTTACCTCATGACAGTGACGGTAGAACAAGGATAGTGTCTCATAGCAACGGTTACTTACCTCATGGCAGTGACGGTAGAACAAGGATAGTGTCTCATAGCAACGGTTACTTACCTCATGACAGTGACGGTAGAACAAGGATAGTGTCTCATAGCAACGGTTACTTACCTCATGGCAGTGACGGTAGAACAAGGATAGTGTCTCATAGCAACGGTTACTTACCTCATGGCAGTGACGGTAGAACAAGGATAGTGTCTCATAGCAACGGCTACTTACCTCATGACAGTGACGGTAGAACAAGGATAGTGTCTCATAGCAACGGTTACTTACCTCATGGCAGTGACGGTAGAACAAGGATAGTGTCTCATAGCAACGGTTACTTACCTCATGGCAGTGACGGTAGAACAAGGATAGTGTCTCATAGCAACGGCTACTTACCTCATGGCAGTGACGGTAGAACAAGGATAGTGTCTCATAGCAACGGCTACTTACCTCATGGCAGTGACGGTAGAACAAGGATAGTGTCTCATAGCAAGGCACTACTGTCTAGGAACACTCTCTTCCTCCCGTCCCACCCCCCTGCACGTCCCGTGGACCGGGAGCTAGAGCCTCACCACCGCATAACATATCCTCTAGTTTACATTCACACTGAAGCCAAAATCTCAAAATGTGACAGAAAAAAGACCCTACATTAGAATATACATTAAAAGTGTTTGAAACATTACTCCACATTCACATGTATACACTGTAAGAATGCATATATGTATGCTAATACATACAGTTTCTGGCATATATATATGTATGATGCCACATATATTGTTCCAGAAAGTGGTGATCACACAAGGCAACTCCTGATATAATTTTCAACAAACATCGAGATTATTAATGATAACTGGACGATACGGTGATAACCTGTGTTATGATAACTTGTGTTATGATAACCTGTGTTATGATAACTTGTGTTATGATAATCTGTGTTATGATAACCAGTGTTGCTATGATAACCTGTGTTATGATAACTTGTGTTATGATAATCTGTGTTATGATAACCAGTGTTGCTATGATAACCTGTGTTATGATAACTTGTGTTATGATAACTTGTGTTATGATAACCTGTGTTATGATAACTTGTGTTATGATAACTTGTGTTATGATAACTTGTGTTATAATAACCTGTGTTATGATAACTTGTGTTATAATAACCTGTGTTATGATAACTTGTGTTTTATGATAACCTGTGTTATGATAACTTGTGTTATAATAACTTGTGTTATGATAACTTGTGTTATGATAACCTGTGTTATGATAACTTGTGTTATGATAACTTGTGTTATGATAACCAGTGTTGTTATGATAACCAGTGTTGTTATAACCAGTGTTGCTATGATAGCCAGTGTTGTTATGATAGCCAGTGTTGTTATGATAGCAAGTGTTGTTATAACCAGTGTTGCTTTGATAACCAGTGTTGTTATGATAACAAGTGTTGTTATGATAACCAGTGTTGCTATGATAGCCGGTGTTGTTATGATAACCAGTGTTTTTATAACCAGTGTTGTTATAACCAGTGTTGCTATGATAACCAGTGTTGTTATGATAACCAGAGTTGCTATGATAGCCAGTGTTGTTATGATAACCAGTGTTGTTATGATAACCAGTGTTGTTATGATAACCAGTGTTGTTATGATAACCAGTGTTGTTATAACCAGTGTTGCTATGATAACCAGTGTTGTTATAACCAGTGTTGCTATGATAACCAGTGTTGTTATAACCAGTGTTGTTATAACCAGTGTTGTTGTGATAACGAGTGTTGTTATAACCAGTGTTGTTATGATAACTAGTGTTGTTAGTACCAGTGTTGTTATGATAACCAGTGTTGTTATAACCAGTGTTGCTATGATAACCAGTGTTGTTATGATAACCAGTGTTGTTATGATAACCAGTGTTGTTATAACCAGTGTTGTTATAACCAGTGTTGTTATAACCAGTGTTGCTATGATAACCAGTGTTGGTATAACCAGTGTTGCTATGATAACCAGTGTTGTTATAACCAGTGTTGTTATCATAACCTAATGTAAAATCTTCATCAATAAAATATTTTATCAATAAAGGAAGTCCTTACAGGATAAAGTACAATTTTTTTTGTTCAATAAAGCAAACTTTGTTATATAACAATAAAGAGTTAAACAGTGTTAAGTGTTCATTAACAACGTGAATTTTGTTCCACTTTGTTCATTTACAACGTGAATTTTGTTCCACTTTGTTCATTACCAATGTGAATTTTGTTCCACTTTGTTCATTACCAATGTGAATTTTGTTCCACTTTGTTCAGGTCTTCAACTTAATCTCGAAAATATCAGGCAATAATTTTTTTGGGGGTGAAAATTTTTGGTCAAATTATCACCGTAATTTTTACCCCCGTAATTAGTTAGTTAATGCCTAATGAATATTCAATATTTCACACATTCAGGAAAAAAATGAAATATATATTTTTTTTGGGGGAGGGGAAGGGGAATGTCAATGAAGAGAACTGAAGTAAGCGAAACGTGGCGAGTCGAACCCGTAGACTGAACACAAGTTTATTTTTGAAACCAACAAGCGACATATTTTCAGCCAATATATATATATATATATATATATATATATATATATATATATATATATATATATATATATATATATATATATATATATATATATATATATATATATATATATATGTCGTGCCGATTAGGTAAAACTGGTCAATTAGCAAGAACTCATTTAAAATTAAGTCCTTTCTAAAATTTTCTCTTATACGA